>JAHIAM010002401.1:0-29153 GCA_021605205.1 Aegilops longissima | reverse complement strand
GATGAAATACCAATTTCAACTCTTGAACATCTTATATGCCTGTATGCTCAAAACATTTTTGAAGTCCCGTTCTAAGCCGAAAGCATGGTGCACTAAACTATCAAGTAGTCATCATACCGAGCTTTTGTCAAACATTCATAACGCCCTCAGATCTACTCCTCGCAATAGGTCTGCACCTAGTGGCATCAAGGACATAATACTTCGCAACAATGAGGATAATCTCGATCACGGACCAAGTCCGCATCATTGCTACTAACATCTTTCAACTTAGTTTTCTAGGAACATATCAAAATAAAACAGGGAGCAAAACGCGAGCTATTGATCTACAACATAGATATGCTAATACTACTGTGACTAAGTTCATGATAAATTTAAGTTCAATTAATCATATTACTTAAGAACTCCCACTTAGATAGACATCCTCTAATCTTCTAAGTGATCACGTGATCCATATCAACTAAACCATGTCCGATCATCACGTGAGATGGAGTAGTTTCAATGGTGAACATCACTATGTTGATCATATCTACTATATGATTCACGCCAACCTTTCGGTCTCAAAGTTCCGAGGCCATATCTCGTTATATGCTAGGCTCGCCAAGTTTAACTCGAGTATTCCGCTGTGCAACTATTTTGCAGCCGCTGTATTTGAACGAGAGCCTATCACACCCGATCATCACGTGGTGTATCAAGACGAAGAACTTTCGCAACGGCATACCGTGGAGAACACTTATACCTTGATAATTTAGTGAGAGATCATCTTATAATGCTACCGCCAATCAAAGCAAGATAAGATGCATAAAAGATAAACATCACATGCAATCAATATAAGTGATATGATATGGCCATCATCATCTTGTGCTTGTGATCTCCATCTCCAGCACCGCATGATCACCATCGCCACCGGGCGTGACACCTTGATCTCCATCGTAGCATCGTTGTCGTCTCGCCAACTTATGCTTCTACGACTATCGCTACCGCTTAGTGATAAAGTAAAGCATTACAGGGCGTTTGCATTGCATACAATAAAGCGACAACCATAACTCGGTTACAAAACATGATCATCTCATACAATAAAATATAGCATCATGCCTTGACCATATCACATCACAACATGCCCTGCAAAAACAAGTTAGACGTCCTCTACTTTGTTGTTGCAAGTTTTACGTGGTTGCTACGGGCTGAGCAAGAACCGTTCTTACTTACGCATCAAAACCACAACGATAGTTTGTCAAGTTGGTGCTGTTTTAACCTTCTCAAGGACCGGGCGTAGCCACACTCGGTTCAACTAAAGTTGAGAAACCGACACCCGCCACCAATTGTGCAAAGCACTTCGATAGAACCAGTCTCGCGAAGCGTGACGCTGTAATGTCCTTCCGGCCGCTTCATCCAACAATACCAAACCAAAGTATGACATGCTGGTAAGCAAAGATGACTTGTATCGCCCACAACTCACTTGTGTTCCGCTTGCATATAACATCTACGCATAAAACCTTACTCGGATGCCACTGTTGGGGAACGAGTAATTTCAAAAAAATCCTACGCACACGCAAGATCATGGTGATGCATAGCAACGAGAGGGAGAGTGTTGTCCACGACTGTGAGACCGAAAGCGAAGCGCTAGCACAACGCAGTTGATGTAGCACGCCTTCACGATCCGACCGATCAAGTACCAACGCACGCACCTCCGAGTTCAGCACACGCTCAGCCCGATGACGCCCCTCGAACTCCGATCCAGCCAAGTGTTGAGGGAGAGTTTCACAAGACGACGGCGCAGGACGATGATGATGTTCTCATCGACGCAGGCTTCGCCTAAGCACCGCCATGCAAGATATCGAGGTAGACTATGGTGGAGGGGGGCACCGACATGGCTAAAAGATCAAACGATCAATTGTTGTGTTCTAGGGTGCCCCCCGCCCCTGATATAAAGGAGCAAGGGGGAGGTGCGGCCATCCAGAGAGGGCGCACTAAGAGGAGTCCTACTCCCACCGGAGTAGGACTCTCCTTTCCTTGTTGGACTAGGAGTGGAGGGGAAGAGGAGGGAGAGAGGAAGGAAGGGGGCACCGCCTCTCCTTGTCCTATTCGGACTAGGGGAGGGGCGCGGCCCCCGCCTCGCCGCCTCCTCTTCTCCACAAAGGCCCACTATGGCCCATTGTTCCCCTTGGGTTCCAGAACTTCTGCATCCTAAAAAATCCCGATTTCACCCGAACACTTCCGATATCCAAACATAGGCTTCCAATATATCAATCTTCATATCTCAACCATTTCGAGACTCCTCGCATGTCCGTGATCACATCCGGGACCAACAACCTTAGGTACATCAAAACATATAAACTCATAATATAACTGTCATCAAAACGTTGTTGCAAGGACCTACGGGTTCGAGAACTATGTAGACATGACCGAGACACGCCTCCGTCAATAACCAATAGCGAACCTGGATGCTCATATTGGCTCCTACATATTCTACGAAGATCTTTATCGGTCAAACCGCATAACAACATACGTTGTTCCTTTGTCATCGGTATGTTACTTGCCCGAGATTCGATCGCTCGGATCTCAATACCTAGTTCAATCTCCTTACCGCAAGTCTCTTTACTCCTTCAGTAATACATCATCCCGCAACTAACTCATTAGTTGCAATGCTTGCAAGGCTTATAGTGATGTGCATTACGAGGGGCCCAGAGATACCTCTCCCACAATCGGAGTGACAAATCCTAATCTCAAATATGCCAACCCAACAAGTACCTTTGAGACACCAGAGCACCTTTATAATCACCCAGCCATTGCCAGACGCTTGTAGCACACAAAGTGTTCCTCCGTAAACGGGAGTTGCATAATCTTATAGTCATAGGAACATGTATAAGTCATGAAGGAAGCAATAGCAACATACTAAACGATCGAAAGTGCTAAGCTAACGGAATGGGTCAATTCAATCACATCATTCTCCTAATGATGTGATCCCGCTAATCAAATGACAACTCATGTCTATGGCTAGGAAACATAACCATCTTTGATCAACGAGCTAGTCAAGTAGAGGCATACTAGTGACACTGCTTGTCTATGTATTCACACAAGTATGTTTCCTGTTAATACAATTCTAGCATGAATAATAAACATTTATCATGAAATAAGGAAATAAATAATAACTTTATTATTGCCTCTAGGCATATTTCCTTCAGCTTTGATTAAAATGAAGCAATCAAGTAAAACGTGTTAACACAAATTGCAAGTAAATGGTTATGTGGAAAGGGAATAGATGTAATAATGGATAATTTCTCTATTTAGCGCCCTTACTCGGCTAAAATTGAAGGGCAAGGTATAATCTTTTCAACGATAGCACATGAAAAACCGCGATAATGTGTCCATAGTTGAAATCAAGAAGAGCTACCAAATGAGATTATGCTAGAGTACTAATCAAAGTGTTCAAATATCTCCGCTTTCAAAAAATGTTCAAATAAATGTATGATGTAAACCAAGTGAAGTTACATTATTATACATATACATCGTCCAAATATGTTGATTTCTGCCAAAAGAACAAAACCATTGGCCTTCAGCAGGATTTGACTTAGTATTCGTGGTCGGTGTACAAAAAGAGGGTGCATTTTTGTACCCCTATAACTGCGGCACTAGCAGCCTGAGTCATGGCACCACCACACTGAGCAAGGCGAGGGAGGTGAGCCGAGGTAAGGACGAAGCTCGAAAGAAGCAGAACGACGCCAAGACCAAGACCACAATGAGCAAAGGGCACGAAGCGGACTCCCCCGGCAAGATCCTTGCCGGGGCGGTTTTAGCAAACCCGCAAGGTTCTTTGTCGGGCGGCTCGCCCCCACACCTATGGAGCGAATCACCTTGAGTCCACTGCCTCATGGGGCAAGGATTAGAGACATCCCCTGGTGGCATGCGCATCTTTATGAAGACATTCAAAATCGATACACACTATAGAAGATTTACCACCCTTGGCGGGATCCCAGCCAAGGAGGACTGATAAGGCCCCGACAAGAGCCTTGCCGGGATGACAAAGAGCGCCATGGCAAGATTTGCCGGGCCCCGCAATACCTTTTGCCGGGCTACGGCGAGGCCTTGCCAAGAACACCGAGGGCCACCATCGGACCCACGCCAATCAAACCTTCATCGCTGTCGCATGCAGCTGCCGACCAATCCAGCTTGGGCAGGCACCGCATGGCAAGCGGATCTTCGTGGAGACCCACCGCTGCGCCACCTCACTGCTTCGCCACATGGCACCACGGGCACCGCTAGCTGCATGCCGTGGTCGGCACGAAAGGGAGCGGCGATTTGACGAGACAGGCTCTCCCCGCCTCCGATAAAGCAAGGACACCTAAGCAAGACGATTAATGGCGCCTTTGTCATGTAATGCGAGGATAAACTCAGATCATCAGATCTTTTCCACCTCCCCTGTGCCACTGTGGGCATCCTTTCCTATAAAAGGAGGCCCAAGGCTACTGTGTAGAGGAGGGTTCGCTTTTGGAGCTCCTCACGCCCCCATTGCTAGTTCAAGAACACCAGATAAACAAACCACCAAAGCAGGAGTAGGGTTTTACGATCCTGCGCCCGAACTCGATAAAGAGACCGCGGTGTTATTCGCTTGATCCGCCTTTCTCACGACCCCGCACCCGCAACCGTAGTAGGGATTCTTGTGATCCCATAGGTGTCCGCCCCCAGACCGACATCTTTGGCGCATGTAGGGGCGTAGCCAGAGAATTGGCTCTAGCAGTTAGTTTGACGCTTCTTCATCGCCATGGCGCCAAGAAGAAGAAGACGGTATGCTGGGGTCTGCTTTGAAGCCGGACATCCTGGCCCCGACGCTGCAAGCAGCGGACCGGTCGCAGAAGGACCCGGGCGCTGTTTGCAAACACCAACACCGCCCCAAAGAGCTAAAGTTTGGGAGGCGGCGATGTTCGGCGCTTCGTAACGGGTCGCACGCCGCCAAATCCAAAGACGGAGTCAGGCCCTCCGCGGGTGGCGCGGGTCCTTCCAAGATCGCTGCCACCCGACTCGCAGGCGACGCGAGGGCTTCCAAGACTCCCACGCCGGGCGCCGACGGCGCGCTTCTTTCAAGCGGCGCGAGGTGAACGGCGAATTATCGCCGAGGACCCCGGCCGCCGCTGCGGAAAGAGCCCCAAGCGCCACTCCCGGATTTAGAAGACTCGCCTGCCGCCGAGGCGCCGGTGAAGATGGCATGCACGCAGGTCGCGGATAGAGCCCTTCGACATGGTCAAGTCGGGCACGCCGCGATCCGCAGGTTTCACTGCCACCAACGCCAGCAGAAGCTCGCGCGCGGCGTTAGCTGTTCGATTTCCTCCCATTACGGGAAACTCGACGTAATGGAGAGCCACTATCCAAGCCTTGTTGCGGTGGCTAACAAAGACGAACTGGTCCGTGGAGCCCCGGTCGACGCCCGACGGAGTCCCACGCACCAAAGGCAGGAGAGCCGGCGGCGCCGCAACCACGGTGCACTCGCCTCCTCGCCGGCATCATGGACGCTAGCCCGCCGCAACGTTACGCGCGGCGAGATCTTCAGCATCGTCTCACCCGCGGCCCACCGTGACCAGCGCCAAGTTCTTCGAACGAACATGAAGACGCCGAACCACTATCGAGCGCCGCGCGGAGCGCGCCACCAATCGGGGAAGGCGTAGCAGGCCTCGCCGTGAGCCACCCGCACCGGGAGCTCGAGGCCTACCCACGAGGTAGGTTGTCCGCTTACCCGTGAGCGCGGCAGTTCCAGCGGCCCACTCACCGCACCTTCAAACCCGACGTATGGGCGCAAAAGTACACAGGGCAAGACCCACCTGCCTCGAAGTTCCTCACGCGCTCACGCCATCGCGATGCAAGATGCCGAGCCCGCGACGATAAGATGCTTGCGACCATTTCCCGCTGGCTCTTAAACCCAACGGCATGTCATGGTTGATGCACTTGCCGATAGACTCTATTTCCTCCCTGTCGGATTTGTGCCATGAGTTTGTGGGCGCTTTTATCGAGGCCACCAAGCCCATGGCCAAGCAAGCGACCTGCACGCCATTCCCCGTATGGGAGGTGAGAGTCTCCGCAAGTATATTCGAGGTTCACCGGCACAAGATAATATCCCCGATGTTCACCCCCGCCATTATCATCGCTGCTCCATCGTAACGCGCGAATCAAAAGATGCGCCAAGAGCTGGCAATGAACAAGGTGAGAGATGTAGCGTAACCTATGTTCTTGCCGACAAATGTGACCGGCTGAAGAGGGAAGGAAGTACCCCGCGAAGATGCCAAGGGAAACCGACTCAGATGAGGATATTGCCGCCGGCGAAGAAAGGCCGGGCGCCGCAACAGAAGCGAAAGGAAAAGTCGTGCTTGCCGCCGAGGGATTCGATGACGCCTGCTCCACCAAGAAAACCAAGGCAGACGACCCCGCAAGGAGGTTGCCGGATGTGTCGTCACGGCCTTGGCGGCAGCCGAGAAGCCGAAACTCCGACAAGCGATACCGCAAGATCCATCACACCAAAGGCCATGCTCTCCAGACTGCCGACAGGTTGAGCTCTCGCCGAGAAGCAGAGGGCTGAGTATGAGAGGCGGACAAGGAGAAGGGCCCAGACGGTGCCGAGGGGTCCGGCAAGAAGCGTGACGGCCGTGCAGGCCGTCATGCAAGGATAAGCAACAGAGAGGTTCGCCCGGGCCGTGATGTAAAGCCGTAAGATGATGATCACGAAGAGGACGCATTTAATCCGCCACCAAGAGTTTCGTAAAGCTACAGAGGTTATGTGTGTCGACGGCAGCGCCGCTGCATACTTCTCATCGCCGGCTTAAACAAAGGCGAGAGATTACAGCCGCAGAGCCGCTGCTTGATGCCCAAAGGTCGCTGAACTGGTCCAAAGACACCTATCATTTTTGACACCGAGGACCACCCCGATCGCGACTATCGCGGTCGGTGCTTGCCATTGTTGGTTTCACCAACAATACGCAACCTCAAGGTGATTTAATATGCTAGTCGATAGCGGGCCGGTCTGAACTTGATCTCGCCGCCGGATCGAGAAACCATGATTCCTCGATGAAGATCTCAAGAGACGGGCACGCTTCGTGGGTCAACCCGGAGAAGCTAACCAAGGGAAAAGTCACGCTGCCCGTGACTTTGGAAGCGACCTGAACTTCGTGATCTTGAGAGGATCGTGGTTCGATGTTGCCAAGATCCCCTGCCCTACAACGGATCCTTGGTCGCCAGCCGCTGGCTGGTTCATGGCGCGCCACACTACGCCTACAACACTCAAGATGCCAGACTCAGAATAATCATCACCATCCCTCCGACAAGAAAGATGCGCTGATTTGCGCCGACCAATTATACCAGAAGCAAATGCAAAGAATGCCGCCGCTTAAGGCACTTGCTCCCGCCACGGGATCTCGGAGGAAGAAGAAGAAGAAGACCGTGAGACCTCGACACCCACTCCGCAAGCGCACTCTTCGAGTGTAGCGCTGCCACCGAGGACGCAAGCAAAGAGCTCCGCCGCGGAAACAAGAAGCCCAGTGCCATACCGCCGGAACCAAGAAGGTTTCACACGAGGACGACACGGAGGAGCTTTTACCATAAGCTCCACCCTTGACGACAAATAGGAAGACGCGGCCACACCTTCCCCGCGCGGCGAATGTCGGCGTGTTTGCATGGCAAGCTCCGACATCCCCGCGCTCCTGCAGAGGTGATTGAGCACCACCTGCTGTCTGCCTCATGCGCGCGCCCACCAAGAAGAAGGTCGAAGCAAGCTTTGGAACGACAAGAGTTCATCATGTAAGAGATTCGAAACCGAAGCAGCGGGTTTGGTAAGAGGAGGCTCCATCCCACGTGGTTGGCCAATCCGTCGTGGTGCGCAAGGCAAATGGAAGTGGAGGCTGTGTATTGATTACACAGATATCAATAAGGCTTGCCCTAAAGACCCTTCCTGCTGCCAAGATCGATCGATTGTTGACTCCACGCTGGGTGTGATCTGTTGTCATTCCTCGACGCCTACTCCGCTACCACCGAGATCTTCATGACAAGAGAAGACGAAGAGAAAACAACATTCATCACCCCATGTGGTACGATTGTTTCATACGGATGCCTTTCGGGTTGAAGAGTGCCGGTTCGACGCTTGTAAGGGCGGTCCAGATTGGTTTTGAGCCCCAGCTCCATAGAAATATGGAAGCTTATATGGATGACATAGTGGTCAAAACCAAGGATGTGGCAACCTCATACCGATCTGCAAGAAACATTTGCAAACCTGCGCAAGATCAACCTCGTTGAACCCCGAGAAGTGCGCCTTCATGCTCCATCCGCAAGCTTCTCGTTCTTGGTGTCACAACAGGATAGAGGCCAATCCCGACAAAATCAAAGCTATAGAGAAGATTGAAGCACCCAAGCTTAATCAAAGATGTGAGTCGGCTTGTTGGTTGCGCCGCCGCCATGGGCAGGTTCATTTCCAAGTCCGCTGAAGGCCCTTCCCTTTTTCAAGATCCTCAAAAAGGCGGGCCCAATGGAGTGGACGCCAAGTTGAAGCAGCATTGCAAGGTTTGAAGAAATACCTCTTCCGCCGCCAATACTAGTTGCGCCTAGGCCACAGTGAACCGCTGTTTATACCGGCGGCAACGACCAGGTGGTCAGCCGCACTAGTGGCACAAAGAGAGGTTGATGACGAGGTGATGGCAGCAGCAGAGCCCGACACCACCAATGCAGGACGACACACCAGCTGACGTGTCGCCGAGGAAGAAAATGATGCAGCACCCGGTCTAATTTGTTAGTTCCTCCTCAAGGGGCTAGATCAAGGTACTCAGTGTGTAGAATTGCTCTTCGCCTTCTCATGGCCTCGAGGAAGCTGCGCACTACTTCCAAGCACACTAGATTACTGTTGCCACTCGCTTCCCTCTCAGAATGGATATTGCACAATCCAGATGCAACAGAAGAATTGTGGAATGGGCAATCGGAGTTGTCCAGCTTTGGCCTCAAGTTTGAAAGTACTTCAACGATTCAGAGCCGAGTCCCAGCGGAGTTCATTACGTATCGGACCGCAACGCCGACGAAGAAGTCCAAGAGACCGCCTCCCGCAAGGAGGCAAGTTGTGATTGGATCATGTACTTTGATGGAGCTTTCTCCTAGGCGCTGGGCTGGCGACGCTTGTCGCTACCAATCGGAGAGCACCTCAAGTACGTGATCCAGATGCACTTCCCCAAGGAGGTGTCAACAAACAATACGACAGAGTACGAAGGGCTGCTTGCCGGTCTTAGGATCGCAGCGGACCTCGGAAACAGGAAACTCATCATCAGGGGAGACTCGCAGCTTGTCGTCAAGCAAGTCAACAAGGATTACCCGAGCCCGTTGATGAAGGCCTACGTCGATGAAGTGAGAAATGAAGAGCGCTTAACGGATACAGCCAACATGTTCCCCGAGCGGAGAACGATATCACCGACACTCGCCAAACGCGCTGCCTCAAACTACCTCGTGGAACCAGTGTACCTTTGTGCTTCACCTAACTCAGCCATCCGCTGATCCATCAACAGAAAGCAGAATAAGAGAAGGAAATCAGGCCCGGCAAGTACTTTTCCCACCGAAGCTCCCTGAGTCACCGCAAGGATGTTGCCGGGATATCGAGCCCGCCACTTAACGGTTGCTCCCAAGCGGAGCGCCAAGCTCTTGCCATCGAGACAGCCGCCTCAGAAGCGGAGGAAATGCTTTTAGTCCTCGCCGCCGAAAGCCCTGTGCTCCAGATGGGCACAACATACCGTCCGATTCTCCAACAGGGAACTTCCGAGGAGCAGGAAGAAGCGGAAAAGTAGCCCGTCGTTTACCATGTACCATTGGCGATGATGTCCTGTACAGAAAGAGGCCAACGGTGTGAAATTGAAGTGTATCCTCGAGAGGAAGGACTGGAGCTGTTGGCGTAGATACACGGAGGCATATGTGGATCCCACATTGTCAAGGGCCCTGCCGCAAGGCATTCCGCAAGGCTTCTTCCGCCCACCGCCTCCAGATGCGATTTACACTAGTCACCGTGTGAAGCGTGTCGGCCCATTCAAAGAAGCTTCATCAGCCACCAAGCCCTTCAAACCATTCCTCTCCCCGCCCTTCTCGGTCTGGGGATCAACATACCGGGCCCTTCCCCGTGTTGTTTGGGGCTTTGAGTACTTGTACGCTGTAATCGACAAGTTCACAAAGTGGCCGTAAGTGGAGGCAAGGAGGAAGATCACAGCTCACCAGCCGCCAAGTTCTTCAAGGACTAGTGTGTCGCTTTTGCGCCTAACAGGTTATCACCGACAACGCACACAGTTCACAAGCCGCACCTTCATGCAATATACCCAAGACCTCGCATCAAAGTCTGCTTTCGCCTGCTGCTCACCCGCCAAGCAATGGTCAAGCCGAGAGGGCAATGTCAAGTATCGCGAGGCTTAAGGACCAAGACCTTTGACAGCTGCATAAGAGTGGAAGGCGCTGGATTGATGAGTTGCGGCGTTCTTTGGTCGATCAGACGACGCCAAATCGAGCCACCGACCGCACACCTTTTGCTCCCCGTATACGGGCGTAGCAGCTTCTCCCCATCAACTCATATACGGGTCACCTCGAGTGCTCGCTATGACGAAGTTTGAGCAAGAGCAATCGCGCAAGATGACGCAGGTTCTTGAGGAAGATCATCTTCGGCGGCTGTGAGAGCAGCACGCTACCAGCAAGCCTTGCGCCGCTACCATAGCCGCAAGGTTCATGCCCGGCCTTGAGGAAGGCGACTTTGTCCTTCGCGCGCTCAATCGCCAAGAATTCCAACAAGTTGACGCCAAAGTGGGAAGGCCCTTATCGGGTAATACGAAGTCACAGTGCCCGCGAAGTCCGCCTCGAGACCAAGATGTTGCTCCGTGAGTAACTCTTGAACATTGAGCATCTTCGCAAGTTTTACCTGTGAGGCGCGCGGCTTGTCGCCCCCCAAGAAGCCACCTTTGTACAAGCATTGCCGATGATGCATGTAACCTTGTACAAAGCCAGCGCAGAACTCGAGCATAAATAAATGAAGTACGGGCGCCCAAGTTATAGCATGCATGCTAGGTCGAGTCTCTTCGCTGGTTAGGGTTGATAGTGCTCAAGAGCGACTCAACCCCTAGCTTAGAGGTCGAAAAGGCCCTTTGCCATTCTCTTGTCTTCTTTGTTCGCAGGACTCACGATATCCTTGCCGGATCACTTGAGGACTAAAAAGAGAAGAGAGACAGACCAGCATCCGCACTCGGCAAGCCAAGATACGGGGCCGTAAGCATAAAAGATTCACCCACGGCAAACCGTAGTTGCCGGGGTTGCAGCTTCAGATAAGTTTGTCATCCCTTATCATGCATTCTCTATGGATCGAGGTATGTGAAACCTCGCTTTTTCCCTAAAGCTACCGTGCTCCCTAAAAACTCTAGGCCATAGGGCTCGCTCCTCGGGCCAGGTTTGGTCGAGTCGCAAAGAAGAGGATGAAACGAGATGCTCGAACCCACCTCATCCCTCGCCTCCGCCAAAAGCGTGAGAAAGGTCGAGCGGGCGGGAAGACGGCAAGGCCTGTTGCCGGGCAAGGAAATGTTTATCTTAAGGATATCAAGGATTTACTCTTGTCGTGGGTTCTACCCACAAACAAATGACCCGCAAGCATCCCTTTTTCATTAAAACATTCAATTACAGTCCATGGGGAATGAAAACATGAATGATGGGATTACAAGTTTTAAATTCAGCTAAGGCCTAAAGGCTTACAAGCTAAAAGAGATAAGGTGCCCAGAATCCTTTCTTGTTCCTCTCGTGAGGCAGGTCAAGGAGGCGAAAAGGGCAAAAGGGCGCTTAGGCGAAGCCACGGTGGCGGAGGCACCAAGAGAACATCTCGGTGGTCATCCAAGGTCGGATGGTGATGGCGGCGCCGAAGCAGTAGCTCAAGACGAGGCGGCAGGACGCCAAGACGCTGGCCGAAGGCGCTGGTGCTCACAGACGACGGCCTTGCCGCCCGCCTGCTCCTCTTCCGCAGCCTCCCAACGCCACCACCCAAGGAGACGCACCGAGAAGTTCAGAAGCCGGGCGACACGGATGATGGGATCGCCAAGCAAGACGGAAAGCGGGCGCCTCGACGCCTAGTCGGACCTGGCCATCCTGCCACCTACTACCCTCGCCGTCGCTAAGCTGTCCTCCTCACCACTCCCGCCCGAGGAGGAATCTTCGCCATCGTAAGAGCTTCCACGCAGCACCTTGCCCGAGTCCCGGCACCAAGACCTTGACGGAGAGGAGGCCTCCCATCAGCCTTGAAATGGAGAGTGAGCCCCGCTGCCAAGCGGTGGATGGGCGAATGTCTTCCACCTCGACTAAGATACATCACTTGAGGGGCTGGAAAGTCGATGCGAACTCGCTGCACTAATCGATCCAACAGCCCCTCATGTGCAACCGCAATGACTCGGCGGATCCAGCTCCATTTCGCCGCGAATGGAGCCGGAGACGGGCGACGAAGCGGGCGGCGGGCAGAGCCTGCGGCGAAGAACTCGCAAGGGTCATCCTCAACATGGCCTTCCATGGGGGAGGAACTATCGACGGAGGCGAGACCGTGCGCCGCCTGCTCTTCCTTCTTCCTGAAGCGCCGGCTCGCCCACGGCTCGCTTCTCCCTCGCTGCTGGCTCTCGCCACCGCAGGTGTAGGGAAGGAAGGACGCTGTCGAGCTGCACGCACCTTGCCGCCACCGCTGAAGAGCTAAGATTCCTCTCTCCATGGCGGATGGAGGAGGGGAGCGAAGCTGAAAGAAGGAGAAAATGGAAGAGTGCGGACGCCGCCCCCTCTCTCCCGCTTTATAAAGGAACGGGGGGGCACGGCCGCCTCGCCGCCAATCAAGACGCTGAAGGCGCAGGGAACTGACCAACCCGCTGCCCCTACCACGACAGCCCGCTTCCGCGCCCACCATTCGCCACCCCAAGCGCATGAGAACCACGGGCGGGCGTATGGGACCGAGGCGACGGGTGAGGCGACCTCTCCCACCCCTGATCGTGGGGAGGGACGCTTGAAGATCACACCTCGCCCCGATCAAGAATGGGCCGCGCCCACGCCCCTCCGCTTATAGGGAAGGCGCGAATCGCCCCTTTTATCGCGACGTGACGCATGCGCCAGCAGAGCTCAGCCCCACGCATGCCGCCCACGCCACGCACGCCCCCACGCCGAGCCATGCGCTGGAGGTATGGAAGCGCAGCGCCAAGAAACTTATCATGTAAAACCACCCCGCCTGCCCGCAGACACTTTTGGGCCTAGCCTAACGACGCGATTGCGCTTACGTGTGGCCCAGTTCGGGGCTCCTGCGGTGTACAAAATGAGGGGTGCATTTTGTACCCCTATAACTGCACGGGCAGTCGAGCCGCGGCACCACCACACCGAGCAAGGCAAGGAGGTGAGCCGAGGTAAGGACGGCTCGAAAGAAGCAGTAATGACTCAAGACCAAGACCACGAAGAGCAAAGGACGAGGACTCCCGCAAGATCCTTGCCGGGCGGTTTTAGCAAACCCGCAAGGTTCTTGCCGGGCGGCTCGCCCACACCCACGGGTTTAATCACCTTGAGTCCACCGCCCATGGGGCAAGGATTCGAGACATCCCTGGTGGCATGCAGATCTTTGTGAAGACATTCAAAATCAGATACACTACGTAAGACGACCACCCATGGCGGATCCTAGCCAAGGAGGACTGATAAGGCCCCGCAAGAGCCTTGCCGGGGATGACAGCAGCGCCACGGCAAGACCTTGTCGGGCCCCTGCAAGACCTTGCTGTGGCTACGGCGAGGCCCTTGCCAAGAACACCGAGGGGCCACCATCGACCCACGCCAATCAAACCTTCACCGCAGCCAGATGCACCGCCGACCCAACCAGCTAGGCAGGCACTGCTGACGGCAAGCGGATCTTCGTGGAGACTCCACCGTGCAAGCACTCACCTGCCTCGCTCGCTTACATGGCACCACGGGCACCGCTGGCTGTATGCGCGAGTCGACACGAAGGGGAGCGGCGACGGACGAGACAGGCTCTCCTTCCCCGATAAAGCAAGGACACTAAGCAAGACGACAATGGCGCCTTTGTCATGTAATGCGAGGGATAAACTCAGATCATCTGCATTTTTCCACCTCCTCTGTGCCACCGTGGCGTAATTCTTTCCCTATAAAAGGAGGCCCAAGGCAACCAGGAGGAGGATTCGGCTTCTTGGAGCTCCTCACGCCCCATTGCTAGTTCAAGAACACCAGATAAACAAACCACCAAAGCAGGAGTAGGGTTTTACGATCCTGCGGCCCAACCTGATATGAGACCGTGTGCTATCTGTTTGATCCGCCTTCTCACGACTCCCCGCGCTCCGCAACCGTAGTAGGGATTCTTGTGATCCCATAGGTGTCGCCCCGCACCGACATTCTGTATTATAGACATTGTACCTAAATTGAGGTACTTCTAAGCACGCTATTTGAGAGGATAATATCACATAGTTCTCTCACCAACTTGCAGGCAACTGGAAGCATGCTTGAAACCATTTGATGCTCCTGTCCGTAGGAGAGAAATAAAGTGAATCAACCAATCAACTCATCCATGCTTATACTGCAAAAAAGCTTAGTTCAGTCAGTTTAATTTAAAACTAAGCAAATGATTTAACAAATGTACCTAGACTCCGCTTCAAAAAAAAACCTACACAGATGATTGAAAAGGAGGGCTGGGAATGCTATTGTATGCATGGAAAGGGTGCCAATGATAACTCAGTATCAAAATAAATTCAGACAGAGCTTGATGCTCTGTAAAATAAGCAAGGAGACTAACAGAATGTGCATAAAAAGAACACACTATTTGCAGGATCTTTTAATGGTTTAGTCATAAGTTACTGAATTAAGAATGTGATCGATGTGCTTGTGCATCAGATGCAAAATCAAAAGATTTCTCATATATAGTTCCACCTCACATACCTGAATCCTGAAGAGATAGATGTGCAATATCCCTGTTGCCCTGCAGGTAGTCCTTTCTTCCAACGTAAACGATCAAGTCCTCCATACTGCATCGCTGTTTTGTTACAACCTGATGAGACAAATGGTACACTCTCACTGTTACACGGTCTTCACAGAGTCTAAAATGAAAGCATTCTGAATTTTGATCATCAATGTCCTCGCCACTCACATTTGTATTCCCTTATCTCTCTGGTCACATACTTGACAATCTGATCCATGTCTCATCTGATTATTTTCCGTTTGTAATAGATGACCCAACTTTGTACTAAGTTTGAACCAAAGTTAGTACAAAGTTGAGTCATCTATTTTGGAACAGAGGGAGTATATATATACAAACCTACTACTTGAATCTCTACACATAACAAATACACATTCACACACTGAATAGAAGAGAGAATCAAATAAAGAAGGTGAGGGAGGAAGAGCCTGGACTGAAGGTGTCCCTCCTGATTCTCAATGGTGCGCCTCCTAGGGCGTGGTCAATGGCAGCGGACATCGCCCTTTCCCCATGGCGTTCCCGAGCGGCAGACGACATCTGGCATGAGCGAAGACCCTGTCCTCTCCGCCCAAGGGTTGCAGTTCAGCAACGGAGGCTGCTAGCCTATCGAGAAGCCACGCTGCGCTGAACGACAGGAAGAGCACATCGGCAACACCGTCAGTCCGCTGGGCACTGATTCCTCCCGGTGGAGGCGCGTGCTTGTGGACGGGCGGCGGCCGATTTGGCGTGGGCTTGAGAGCACAGAGGCGGCGTCTCGCATTGGCGGCAAATTTGATGGGCAAACCAAGAAGATAGAGCAGCGGATGAGAATTAGATGGAATTCTTGCAGCATATAAAGGGATGCAGAGTTGTGAAATTAGGAGGGTCGAAAACACAAAGGAGAAGTAGAAAATCATAGGTGAATTGGCGTGTGTGTGGGATGAATATGGAAGTGCATACATGTATTTAAACGCGAACGCGGCGACGGCTGAGTTCCACAATCGTAGGGTAACTAACGACGAGCTACTCAGAGGCGGTGGATGAAGCGACGTCGTTTCGTGTCCGTCATAGAGCCGATGATGAGATAGTGGCGGCAATAAGAGTGACCGCAGGGAAGACGAACTAATAATTGAGTTTAGTGCGCTCGTGGAGGCGAAAGGGCCTGAGGCGGCGAACGCCCATGGCCCGTGGGAGCATCGATCAATGCTGCGGAAGGGCTAGCATCACTTGGCTATATATTTTTAGGCATTTCGCTTGGCAATAAGTGACGCAACAGCTTCCCCTCAAAGAAAAAGTAAAAAAAGCACAGCAGCATGTTATGGCATGGGCTATGCTTTTTTTTCTTTGGGATGGATCGTTCAATGAAGGAAGCCAACTGCAGCCCACGTACCAAAGCTTGGTCAGGACGGCCCAAGTTCAAACAGTGAACGGAAGGCAGGAAATTGAGTCGTGCCTTCCACCGTGCGTGGAGCGGTAACAGCGAAAACAGATGCTCGATCGTGAGGCCACGTTGTGGTGGGTCTCTTCGCCAGTAATTGAAATCTTATGTGGCAGGGCTGTTGAAGTGGTTGGTCCCGTATGTAAGTCACTAATAACATGCTGATGTGGCAGGCTTGCTGAGGTGGATAGGCTGCATGTTAAGAGAAATAACATACCGGGATTTAACTATTTAGGTGATTGTAGATTACGGTCACGATGAACAAGATGCATAGGATAAAACTTCGATGACATTCCAATTTCAATCGGTTGTAGTTCCATGATCCCATATCATCACATAGCCTAATCCATGTCAATGTCTTTCCCTTCAAAGATAAAGGAAGGCCTTCTTCTTGATAACATCCTCGGCATACCGCAAGCTTAAATAATCCACAAACTTCATCCACATAGTTAGGCGAATCGGGATGTAATGTTCCATCACTTGTAAAAGGATTAGCTAGCAGTTTCTATCATACCCAAGGAATTTAAAAGTAAACATTTTCAGAGGTTCAGAGGTTGAGGAGCAACTTTTGTTTGCTGTGTCGGGGTGAAGATACCCCTAACAAGCCCCTCAAAGGATTACTTTCCATAGTAACAAGTGACAGTAAATTTCAGCACACTATATAAATCTTTCCTTACCAAATTCCACTTACCAAAGGCGCTTCACCGCAACGGCGCTTTAAAGGAGTCTTGATGACCCTCAAGTATAGGGGATCTATCGTAGTCCTTTGATAAGTAAGAGTGTCGAACCCAATGAGGAGCGTATGAAATGACAAGCGTTTTCAAGAAGGTATTCTCTCGCAATCGAAATTATCGGTAATGAGATAGTTTTGTGATAAGGTAATTTTTAACGGTAACAAGTAACAAAATAAACAAGGTGCAACAAGGTGGCCCAATCCTTTTTGTAGCAAAGGACAAGCCTGGACAAAATTTTATATAAAGGATAACGCCCCGAGGACACATGGGAATTATCATCAAGCTAGTTTTCATCACGCCATATGAGTCAATGCTCACATTTTGATAATTTGATATGTGGTTGGACCGGTGCTCGGTACTGCCTTCCTTGGACAAGCATCCCACTTATGATTAACCCCTATTGCAAGCATCCACAACTACAAAAGAAGTATTAAGGTAAACCTAACCATAGCATGAAACAAATGGATCCAAATCAGCCCCTTACGAAGCAAATATATAAACTAGGGTTTAAACTTTTGTCACTCTAGCAACCCATCATCTACTTATTACTTCCCAATGCCTTCCACTAGGCCCAAATAATGGTGTAGTGTCATTTAGTCGACGCTCACATAACACTACTAGAGGAAAGACAACATACATCTCATCAAAATATCGAATCTAATACCAAATTCACATGACTACTTATAGCAAGACTTCTCCCATGTCCTCGTGAACAAATGAAGGAAATATGCCCAGAGGCAATAATAAAGTTATTATTTATTTCCTTATATCATGATAAATGTTTATTATTCATGCTAGAATTGTATTAACCGGAAACATAATACATGTGTGAATACATAGACAAACAGAGTGTCACTAGTATGCCTCTATTTGACTAGCTCGTTAATCAAAGATGGTTATGTTTCCTAACCATAGACATGAGTTGTCATTTGATTAACGGATCACATCATTAGAGAATGATCTGATTGACATGACCCATTCCGCTAGCCTAGCACATGATCGCTTAGTATGTTGCTATTGCTTTCTTCATGACTTATACATGTTCCTCGAACTATGAGATTATGCAACTCCTGCTTACCGGAGGAACACTTTGGTGCTACCAAACGCCACAACGAATCGGGTGATTATAAAGGAGTACTACAGTGTCTCCAAAGGTACTTGTTGGGTTGGCGATTTCGAGATTAGGTTTTGTCACTCCGATTGTCGGAGAGGTATCTCTAGGCCTTCTCGGTAATACACATCACTTAAAGCCTTGCAAGCATTACAACTAATGAGTTAGTTGTGAGATGATGTATTACTTAACGAGTAAAGAGATTTACCGGTAACTAGATTGAACTAGGTATTGATACCGACGATCAATCTCGGTAAGTAACATGCCGATGACAAAGGGAACAACGATGTCGTTATGCGGTTTGACCGATAAAGATCTTCAGAGAATATGTAGGAACCAATATGGGCATCCAGGTTCCGCTATTGGTTATTGACCGAGAATGGTTCTAGGTCATGTCTACATAGTTCTCGAACCCGTAGGGTCCGCACGCTTAACGCTTCGGCGACAGCTCATTATGAGTTTATAAGTATTGATGCACCAAGTTTGTTCGAGTCCCGATGTGATCACGGACATGACGAGGAGTCTCAAATGGTCGAGACATAAAGATTGATATATTGAAGCCTATGTTTGACTTCTAAGGGTTCCGAGTGAAAACAGAAGTTACCTAACACCGGGAGTTACCGGAATTCCCCGGGGTATATGGGCCTTCATGGGCCACAAGGAGAAGAGGAAGGGCCGCCAGTGGCTGCGCGCCCCTCCCCCTCTAGTCCGAATAGGACAGGAGAGGGGGCGCGCCTTCCTCTTCCCTCCCCAATCCTACTCCAACTAGGACAGGGGGAGTCCTACTCCCTGGGAGTAGGACTCCTCCAGCGCCTCCCCAAGGCTGGCCGCACTTCTTGGCTCCTTTATATATAGCAGGGGGGCACCCCATGACACACAAGTTGATCTACGGATCGCCTTAGCTGCAGCGGTGCCCTCCACCATATTCCACTTCGG
Source organism: Aegilops longissima (assembly GCA_021605205.1). NCBI lineage: Eukaryota > Viridiplantae > Streptophyta > Magnoliopsida > Poales > Poaceae > Aegilops > Aegilops longissima. The sequence goes on along the minus strand of JAHIAM010002401.1, from coordinate 9,996 downwards.
TCATATCGTCATGAGCTTAGGCGAAGCCTCGCTACCGGAGAAGTCATATCGTCATGAGCTTAGGCGAAGCCCCGCGCCGGTGGAGCATCATCATCGCCACCACGCCGCCGTGGCCGACGGAACTCATCCCCGACACTTTGCTGGATCGGAGTCCGGGATCGCCATCGAGCTGAACGTGCAGAACTCGGAGGTGCCAGACGCTCGGTGCTTGATCGGTCGGATCGTGAAGACGCACGACTACATCAACCGCGTTGTTATAACGCCTCGCTTTGGTTCACGAGGGTACGTGGACGTACACTCTCCCTCGCTGCTATGCCATCACCATGGTCTTGCGCGGTTCAGAGGAAAATTTTTGAAATTACTACGCTCCCCAACACAAACGTAATTACTCACAAATCATATTCATGTTCATAATCGAGGGGTATTAATATGCATAAAGGATCTGAACATATGATCTTCCAATCGAATAAACCAACTAGCATCAACTACTTAAGAGTAATCAATACTACTAGCAACCCACATGTACCAATCTGAGGTTTTGAGACAAAATTGATACAAGAGATGAACTAGGGTTTGAGAGGAGATGGTGCGGTGAAGATGTTGATGGAGATCGACCCTCCCGATGAGAGGATCGATGGTGATGACGATGGTGACGATTTCCTCCCTGAGGGATGTTTCTCAAAAAATAGCTCCGCCGAGCCCTAGATTGGTTTCACCATGTTCGCCGAGACGGCGCGCTTCTCCCAAAGCTTCCTCCTTTTTTTCTTAGACGAAAGACTTCATATAGCGTAAGATGGGCACCGAGGCTCGCCAGGCCCACGAGATAGGGGGCGCGCCAGGGGGTAGGGCGCCTCACCCTCGTGGCTGGGTGTGGGCCCTCCTGCTGATTCTTTCGCCAAGATTTTTATTAATTCCAAAACATACCCCTGAAGTTTCGTGACTTTGAGTTGTGCGTAATAGGCCTCTAACATTTGCTCCTTTTCCAAACCTGTAATTCCAAATTGCCTGCATTCTCCTCTTCATGTAAACCTTGTAAAATAAGAGAGAAAAGGCATAAGTATTGTGACATAATGTGTAATAACATACCATAATGTAATAAATATCGATACAAAAGCATGATGCAAATGGGCGATCACCGTCACGCTGTCAATATGGTCAACAAATGAGGGGAATCAGAGATGACTCAGATTTGAGAGGATGACAAAGGGGGACCCACAAAGACCATGGCCGTGTGTAGGCGAAAGTGCCTCCTTATTAGAACTACAAGAAAAAATTCTTCCGCCTAGGTTTTTGACATCTAGGTCCCACACATTGTCAACGATAGTCGATAAAAGAGAGAATTGCATAAGGAGCGCATTTTTTTAGGGTCAACAGATTTTTTAGCGTGTTTTGTTGTTGTTGAGAGGAGCAGGGTATCAACTAGGCGGGTCAGTCCGCTAGCCCAAGCTATTATTTTATGTCCACCAAGCCCAGATGTTATTTTTTCTATGTGAAAATTGGTAGCCCAGCTTTACACTTTTGAGGAATACCCAACGCAGTTAGCTTGTTATTCTTCACCACCTCATTGGCTGCAAATCTTTCCTAAGAGGGTTGCATTCGCTTGCTAAGAAATGGGCTATAAGAAATAATAAATGAGATGTAAATATAAAAAATGCATCGAACCTGTAATTAGTTTCAAAATTAGTTTTTTATTTCATTACTTGTTGCGCTGCGAAAAACTTTCGCTGGATTTTTACCTAATATAAATGTATTTTAAAGTTAGGTTGAATCTGACTCAAAATTTTGGGATAAATAGTTCAGATCACATCAAATTGGAAGTTTGCTTGAAATTATTAACCATGGTCCCGACTAGAAACTGGGTTGTAATGTTAACAAACAGAAATGGGTTGTAGTAAATTCCATTAGAATGAAAAATTGGCTGTAAATTTTTTAAACTAGCAAATGGGCTATATGATGTCCGCCATGTATGTGATGTTCACTTGGGGCCTACTTAGTTGACGCAGCACGCAAGGCCTTGTCACCTTCTAGTCAACACATGATTCTAGCAAGAGTGGCTCTTGCATGTCCATCCAATGGTTGTCGATTTCTTTGATCTCGAATATTCTTGCTTCAGCCACCCAAAACCACCGCCGGCAAGATCGCTTCGCCCTACCTCTTGTGGTCGATTAGGCTACTGCAAGCAGTCCTCATCAAGCACTTACTCCCATCATTGTCCGTGCACCTCTACTTACCCACACCTCATGTTATTCTCCCATGATGATGAAGGAAATATGCCCTAGAGGCAATAATAAAGTTGTTATTTATATTTCCTTATATCATGATAAATGTTTATTATTCATGCTATAATTGCATTAATCGGAAACTTAGTACATGTGTGAATACATAGACAAACAGAGTGTCACTAGTATGCCTCTACTTGACTAGCTCGTTGAATCAAGATGGTTAAGTTTCCTAGCCATAGACATGATTTGTCATTTGATTATGGGATCACATCATTAGAGAATGATGTGATTTACTTGACCCATTCCGTTAGCTTAGCGCTTGATCGCTTTGTATATTGCTATTGCTTTCTTCATGACTTATACATGTTCCGTGACTATGAGATTATGCAACTCTCGAATACCGAGGAACACTTTGTGTGCTACCAAACGCTACAACGTAATTGGGTGATTATAAAGGTGCTCTACAGTGTCTCCGATGGTACTTGTTGAGTTGGCATAGATCGAGATTAGGATTTGTCATCCGATTGCCGGAGAGATATCTCGGCCCTCTCGATAATGCACATCACTATAAGCCTTGCAAGCAGTAACTAATGAGTTAGTTATGGGATGATACATTACGAATCCAGTAAAGAGACTTGCCGCAACGAGATTGAACTAGCTATTGAGATAACGACGATCGAATCTCGGCAAGTAACATACCGCTGACAAAGGAACAACGATGTTGTTATGCGGTTTGACCGATAAAGATCTTCAGAGAATATGTAGGAACCAATATGAGCATCCGTGTTCCGCTTATTGGTTATTGACCGGAGATGAGTCTCGGTCATGTCTACATAGTTCTCAACCCGTAGGGTCCGCACGCTTAACTTCGGTGACAATCAGATATGAGTTTATGTGTTTTAATGTACCAAAGGTAGTTCGAGTCCCAGATATGATCACGGACATGACGAGGAGTCTCAAATGGTCGAGACATAAAGATTGATATATTGGACGACTATATTTGGACATCGAATGGTTCCGGAGAGATCGGAATACATTCGTGTACCGGAGGTTACCGGAACCCCGGGAGGTATATGGGCCTTATTGGGCCATATAGGGAGAGAGGAGAAGGGAGCAAAGGAGCCCCCCGGTAAGCCCAATCCGAATTGGGAAGGGGGCCGCCTCTTCTCTCCTCCTTCCTCCCCTTCCTTCTCTCCCAATCCAACTATGGAAGGGGGGAATCTCTACTCCCGGTGGGAGTAGGACTCCCTTGGGCGCGCTTAGGAGGCCGGCCTCCTCCCTCCCGCACTCCTTTATATACGGGAGGGGGCACCCCATAGACACACAAGTTGATCATTTATCTCTTAGCCGTGTGGTGCCCCTCCACCATAATCCACCTCGGTCATATTGTCGTAGTGCTTACGCCAAGCCCTCGCCGGTAGCTTCATCATCACCGCCATCACGCCGTCAGGTCGACGAAGCTCTCCTCAAGCTCTACCGATCGTGAGTTCGTGGACGCCACCGAGCTGAACGTGTAGATCGCGGAGGTGTCGTGACGCTCGGTACTAGGATCGGTCGATCGTGAAGACGCATAACTACATCAACCGCGTTGTCATAACGCTTCCTCTACCCACGCGGGTACATCGACAACACTCTCCCTCTCATTGCTATGCATCACCATGATCTTGCGCGTGCGAGGAAATTCTTTGAAATTACTACGCTCCCCAACAAAGGCATCCGAGCCAGTTTATACATAGATGTTATATGCACGAGTAGAACACAAGTGAGTTGTGGGTGATACTAGTCATACCGCTTACCAAAGATCTCATACTTTGATTCGGCGGTATTGTTGGATGAAGCGGCCTGCACCGACATTACGCCAGACGCTTACGCGAGGCTAGTTCACCGACGTGCTTCGCATACGTGGCTGGCGGTGTCGCCGCTCCAACTTTAGTTGAATCAAGTGCGGCTACGCCCGTCCTTGTGAAGGTTAAAACAGCACATACTTGACGAAAATATCGCTGTGGTTTTGATGCGTAGGTAAGAACGGTTCTTGCTCAGCCCGTAGCAGCCACGTAAAACTTGCAACAACAAAGTAGAGGACGTCTAACTTGTTTTTGCAGGGCATGTTGTGATGTGATATGGTCAACACATGATGCTAAATTTTATTGTATGAGATGATCATGTTTTGTAACAGAGTTATCGGCAACTGGCAGGAGCCATGTGGTTGTCGCTTTATTCTATGAAATGCTATCGCCATGTAATTTCTTTACTTTATCACTAAGAGGCAGCGACAGTCGTAGAAGAAATAGTTGGCGAGACGACAACGATGCTACGATGGAGATCAAAGTGTCGCGCCGGTGACGATGGTGATCATGACGGTGCTTTGGAGATGGAGATCAGAGGCACAAGATGATGATGGCCATATCATATCACTTATATTGATTGCATGTGATGTTTATCTTTTATGAATCTTATTTTGCTTAGTTCGGCGGTAGCATTATAAGATGGTCTCTCACTAAATTTCAAGGTACAAGTGTTCTCCCGAGTATGCACCGCTATGGAAGTTCGTCGTGTCGAGACACCACGTGATGATCGGGTGATAAGCTCTATGTTCACATACAAAGGGTGCAAGCCAGTTTTGCACACGCAGTAATACTCGGATTAAACTTGACGAGCCTAGCATATGCAGATATGGCCTTTAACATTGAGACCGAAGGTCGAGCGTGAATCATATCGTAAATATGATCAACATAGTGATGTTCACCATTGAAAACTACTCCATCTCACGTGATGATCTGACATGGTTTAGTTGATTTGGATCACATGATCACTTAGATGATTAGAGGGATGTCTATCTAAGTGGGAGTTCTTAAGTAATTTGATTAATTGAACTTTAATTTAGCATGAACTTAGTGCATGATAGTATTTTGCATGTATATGTTGTTGTAGATAGATGGCCCGTGTTGTTGTTCCATTGAATTTTAATGCTGCCTTGAGAAAGCTAAGTTGAAAGATGATGGTAGCAATTACACGGACTGGGTCCAGAATTTGAAGATTATCCTCATTGCTGCACAAAAGAGCTACGCCCCGAAGCACCGCTAGGTGCCAAACCCGTCAGTAGAGCAACGCCAGATGTTATGAACGTCTCGGCAGAGCAAAGCCGATGACTACTCGATAGTTCAAGGTGCTATGCTTTACGGCTTAGAACCGACTTCAGCGATGTTTTGAACGCTATGGAGCATATGAGATGTTCCAGGAGTTGAAGTTAATATTTCAAGCAAATGCCCGGATTGAGAGATATGAAGTTCCAATAAGTTCTATAACTGCAAGATGGAGGAGAATAGTTCTATCAGTGAACATATACTCAAAATGTCTGGGTATAATAATCACTTGATTCAACTGGGAGTTAATCTTCCTGATGATAGTGTCATTGATAGAATTCTTCAATCGCTGCCACCAAGCTACAAGAGTTTCATGATGAACTATAACATGCAAGGGATGGATGAGACAATTCCCGAGCTCTTCGTGATGCTAAGGCTGCGAAGGTAGAAATCAAGAAGGAGCATCAAGTGTTGATGGTCAACAAGACCACCAGCTTCAAGAAAAAGGTAAAGGGAAAAGGGGAACTTCAAGAAGAACGGCAAGCAAGTTGTTGTCATGAAGAAGCCCAAGTCTGACCTAAGCCTCGAGACCGAGTGCTTCTACCACAAAGGAACTGGTCACCGAAGCGGAACTGCCCCAAGTATTTGGCGGATAAGAAGGATGGCAAGGTGAACAAAGGTATATGTGATATACATGTTATTGATGTGTACCTTACTAATGCTCGCAGAGCACCTCGGTATTTGATATCGGTTTTGTTGCTAATATTTGCAACTCAAACAGGACTACGGATTGCTTAAGATTGGCTAAGGACGAGGTGACGACGCGCTGGGAAATGGTTCCAAAGTCGATGTGATCGCGGTCGGCACGCTACCTCTACATCTACCTTAGGGATTAGTTTTAGACCTGAATAATTGTTATTTGGTGCCAGCGTTGAGCATGAACACTATATCTAGATCTTGTTTGATGCGAGACGGTTATTCATTTAAATCGAGAATAATTGTTGTTCTATTTATATGAGTAATATCTTTTATGGTCATGCACCCTTGAAGAGTGGTCTATTTATATTGAATCTCGATAGTAGTGATACACATATTCATAATATTGAAGCCAAAAGATGCAGAGTTGATAATGATAGTGCAACTTATTTGTGGCAATCGCCGCTTAGGTCATATTGGTGTAAAGTTTATGAAGAAACTCCATTCGATGGACTTTTGGAATCACTTGGTACTTTGGTACTTGTAACCATGCCTCATGGGCAAGATGACTAAAACGCCGCTTCCCTAACAATGGAGCGAAAGCAACAGATTTGTTGGAAATCATACATACCGATGTATGTGGTCCGATGAATGTTGAGGTCACAAGCGGTATCAAGTATTTTCTCACCTTCACAGATGATTTGAGCAGATATGGGTATATCTACTTGATGAAACATAAGTCCTGAAACATTTGAAAAGTTCAAAGAATTTCAGAGTGAAGTGGAAAATCATCGTAACAAGAAAATAAAGTTTCTATGATCCGATCATGGAGGGGAATATTTGAGTTACGAAGTTTGGTCTTCATTTGAAACAATGCGGAATAGTTTCACAACTCACACCACCGGAACACCACAACGTAATGGTGTGTCCGAACATCGTAATCGCATTTTACTAGATATGGTGCGATCTATGATGTCTCTTACCGATTTATCACTATCGCTTTGGGGTTATGCTTTAGAGACGGCTGCATTCACGCTAAATAGGGCGCCATCTAAACTGCTGAGACGACATCTTGTGAACTATGGTTTGGCAAGAAACCAAAGTTGTCGCTTTAAAGTTTGAGGCTGCGATGCTTATATGAAAAGCTTCAACCTCGATAAGCTCGAACCAAAATCGGAAAATGTGTCTTCGTAGGATACCCAAAGGAGACTGTTGGGTACACCTTCTATCATAGATCCGAAGGCAAGACATTCATTGTTAAGAATGGATCCTTTCTAGAGAAGGAGTTTCTCTAAAGAAGTGAGTGGAGGAAAGTAGAACTTGATGAGGTAACTATACCTACTCCCTTATAGGAAAGTAGTTTATCATGTAAATTTGTTCCTATGGCTCCTACACCAATTAGTGAGGAAGCTAATGATGATGATCATGTAACTTCAGATCAAGTCACTACCGAACCTCGAGGTCAACCAGAGTAAGATCCGCACTGAGAGTGGTATGGTAATCCTGCTCGAGGTCATGTTACTTGAGCATGAAGAACCTACGAACTATGAGGAAGCGATGTTGAGCCCAGATTCCACAAAATGGCTTGAGGCCATGAAATCTGGATGGGATCCATGTATGAGAACAAAGTATGGACTTTGGTTGACTTGTTCGATGATCGGCAAGCCATCAAGAAAAAATGGATCTTCAAGAAGAAGACTGACGCTGACGGTAACATTACTATCTACAAAGCTTGACTTGTTGCAAAAGTGTTTCGACAAGTTCAAGGAGTTGACTATGATGAGACCTTCTCACCCGTAGCGATGCTTAAGTCCGTCTGAATCATGTTAGCAATTGCCGCATTTTATGATTATGAAATTTGGCAAATGGATGTAAAGACTGCATTCCTGAATGGATTTCTGGAAGAAGAGTTGTATATGATGCAACCTGAAGGTTTTATCGATCCAAAGGATGCTAACAAAGTGTGCAAGCTCCAAATGATCCATTTATGGACTGTGCAAGCATCTCGAGTTGGAATAAACATTTTGAAAACGTGATCAAAGCATATGGTTTTATACAGAATTTTGGAGAAGCCTGTATTTACAAGAAAGTGAGTGGGTCCTCTGTAGCATTTCTAATATTATATGTAGATGACATATTGTTGATTGGAAATGATATATAATTTCTGGATAGCATAAAAGGATACTTGAATAAGAGTTTTCAATGAAAGACCTCGTGAAGCTGCTTATATATTGGGCATAAAGATCTATAGAGATAGATCAAGACGCTTAATTGGACTTTCAAAAGCACATACCTTGATAAAGTTTCAAGAAGTTCAAATGGATCAAGCAAAGAAAGGATTCTTGCCTGTGTTACAAGGTGAAGTTGAGTCGACTCAATGCCCCACCACTTCGTAAGATAGAGAGAAAATGAAAGGTGTTCCCTATGCTTCAGCCATAGGCTCTATCATGTATGCAATGTTGTGTACCATACCGATGTGTGCCTTGCTATTAGTTTAGCAGGAGGTACCAAAGTAATCCAGAGTGGATCATCGGACAGCGGTCAAGAACATCCGAAATACTTGAAAATGACTAAGGATATGTTTCTCGTATGGAGGTGACAAAGAGCTCGTCAGAATGGTTACGCCGATGCAAGCTTTGACATTGATCCGATGACTCTAAGTCACAAACCGGATACGTGTTTATATTAAATGGTGGAGCTGTTAGTTGGTGTAGTTCTAAGCAAAGCGCCGTATGGATCTATGTGTGAAGCAGAGTACATAACTGCTTCGAAAGCAGCAAATGAAGGAGTCTGGATGAAGGAGTTCATATCCGATCTAGGTGTCATACCTAGTGCATCGGGTCCAATGAAAAGCTTTTGTGACAATACTGGTGCAATTGCCTTGGCAAAGGAATCCAGATTTCACAAGAGAACCAAGCACATCAAGAGACACTTCAATTCCATCCGCGCTCAAGTCAAGGAGGGAGACATAGAGATTTGCAAGATACATACGGATCTAAATGTTGCAAACCCGTTAACTAAGCCTCTCTCACGAGCAAAACATGATCAAGACTTATGCAAAATATAAATAACAACTCTTATTATTGACTCTAGTGCAAGTGGGAGATCAAGGAAATGTGCCCTAGAGGCAATAATAAAGTTGTTATTTATATTTCCTTATATCATGATAAATGTTTATTATTCATGCTAGAATTGCATTAACCGGAAACTTAGTACATGTGTGAATACATAGACAAACAAAGTGTCACTAGTATGCCTCTACTTGTCAAGGTCGTTTAATCAAAGATGGTTAAGTTTCCTAGCCATAGATATGAGTCGTCATTTGATTAACGGGATCACATCATTAGAGAATGATGTGATTGACTTGAGTACCCATTTCGTTAGCTTAGCATTTGATCGTTTTCTATATTGCTATTGCTTTCTTCATGACTTATACATGTTCCTATGACTATGAGATTATGCAACTCCCGAATACCGGAGGAACACTTTGTGTGCTACCAAACGCCACAAGGTAACTGGGTGATTATAAAGGTGCTTCACAAGTGTCTCCGATGGTACTTGTTGAGTTGGCATAGATCGAGATTAGGATTTGTCACTCCGATTGCTCTGAGAGGTATCTCTGGTCTCTCTCGGTAATGCACATCACTATAAGCCTTGCAAGCAATGTAACTAATGAGTTAGTTATGGATGATGCATTACGGAATGAGTAAAGAGACTTGCCGTAATGAGATTGAACTAGGTATTGAGATACCGACGATCTAATCTCGGCAAGTAACATACCGATGACAAAGGGAACAACGATGTTGTTATGCGGTTCGACCGATAAAGATCTTCAGAGAATATGTAGGAACCAATATGAGCATCCAGGTTCCGCTTATTGGTTATTGACCGAGATGATTCTCGGTCATGTCTACATAGTTCTCAAACCCGTAGGGTCCGCACGCTTAACGCTCGTGACGATCCAGATTATGAGTTTATGTGTTTTGATGTACCAA
>JAHIAM010002400.1:0-20595 GCA_021605205.1 Aegilops longissima | reverse complement strand
TTAGGTATGGTTTACAAATGCCATGATATCAAATTCAAATAATTGAATGGACTTCATGTTGAATTCGATTTTTTAAACCACCTTAGGTTGAATTCAAATGTATACTAGTTCATAGGTAGCTATTTATAAATGTCCATTGTGTAACTTTTTGTATGTATAATGTGCTTTACACACACAACATGAACTATACTCACGCTTATATTCGATTGCTAAAGCGATGCATTGTCTGAGTTCAAAATACTAACTATGTGGATCAATTGTGTCGAATAATAACATAGACATGCTCAAATTCGATAGAATCTAGATGTCTGATGGATTAATGACCGCTTCCTTACGCTGAATTGCAAATATCATGATCCCATCCTAATATTTGGATACAATTTATATCTTTAATCAATGTGTAGAGTAGTCTTTACGGTAGTTTCACTCTCCATCGGTGGTCTCTCACACATGCTCAAACACTCTCTCCAGGTGTCTTTCGCACATTCTCTAGATATAACCTCCTCCCTCTCGTAACCATTTACAACTGTTTTCACTAACTTTATCACAAGCACTCTTCTTCTCGCAAACATACACACGCACAATCCTCATCGACCCTTTCTATATACATGGACCTGCCTACGTGTCTCATGCACATTATCTTTACGCTCGCCTCTCACGATTATCTCACACCTCTCTTCCTAATCGATTTAGTATGATTCTAGAAGAGCATTCAGAGGATGCCCCTAAAGTTAGGTTGGATGAATAGTAATATTAGAGATAGAGGTTACCTTAGTCCGAGAACCTAGGGTTACAATGAAGGAAATATGCCCTAGAGGCAATAATAAAGTTATTATTTATTTCCTTATATCATGATAAATGTTTATTATTCATGCTAGAATTGTATTAACCGGAAACATAATACATGTGTGAATACATAGACAAACAGATAGTCACTAGTATGCCTCTACTAGACTAGCTCATTAATCAAGATGGTTATGTTTCCAACCATAGACATGTGTTGTCATTTGATTAATGGGATCACATCATTAGGAGAATGATGTGATTGACATGACCCATTTCGTTAGCTTAGCACTTGATCGCTTAGTATGTTGCTTATGCTTTCTTCATGACTTATACAAAGTTCCTGCAACTATAAGATTATGCAACTCCTGCACGGAGGAACACTTTGTGTGCTACCAAACGCCACAACGAATCGGGTGATTATAAAGGTACTTCACAGTGTGTCTCCAAAAGTATATGTTGAGTTGGCATGAATCGAGATTAGGTTTTGTCATCCGATTGTCGAGAGGTATCTTCGGCCTTCGCAATACACATCACATAAGCCTTTTAAGCATTGCAACTAATGAGTTAGTTGTGAGATGATGTATTACTGAACGAGTAAAGAGACTTACCGTAACGAGATTGAACTAGGTATTGATACCGACGATCAATCTCGGTAAGTAACATACCGATGACAAAGGAACAACGATGTTGTTATGCGGTTTGACCGATAAAGATCTTCAGAGAATATGTAGGAACCAATATGGGCATCCAGGTTCCGCTATTGGTTATTGACCGAGAATGGTTCTAGGTCATGTCTACATAGTTCTCGAACCCGTAGGGTCCGCACGCTAACGCTTCGATGGCGATGCTCATTGAGTTTATAAGTATTGATGTACCAAGGTAGTTCGAGTCCCCGATGATCACGGACATGACGAGGAGTCTCAAATGGTCGAGACATAAAGATTGATATATTGAAGCCTACATTTGACATCGAAATGTTCCGAGTGAAATCGAATTTACCGAGTACCGGAGGTTACCGAACCCCCGGAACTATATGGGCCATAGTGGGCCTTGGTGAAAGGAGAAAGGGCCAGCCCTAGGTGGTCGCTGCCCCCCTTCCCTAGTCCTATTAGGACTAGGAAAGGTGGCCGGCCCCTCTCTCTTTCTCCCGGGAATCCTATTCCAACTAGGATTGAGGGGAATCTCACTCCCTGAGGAGTAGGACTCTGGCCGGCGCCTCTTGGCCGGCCAGCCCCTCCCCTTGGCTCCTTTATATACGGGGCGGGGGCACCCCATGACACACAAGTTGATCTACGGATCGCCTCAGCCGTGGCGGTGCCCCCTCCACCATATTCCACTTCGTCATATCGTCATGAGCTTAGGCGAAGCCCCGCGCCGGAGAAGTCATATCGTCATGCGAGCTTAGGCGAAGCCCCGCTGCCGGTGGAGCATCATCATCGCCACCACGCCGTCAGGTCGACGGAACTCATCCCCGACACTTTGCTGGATCGGAGTCCGGGATCGCCATCGAGCTGAACGCAGCAGAACTCGGAGGTGCCGACGCTCGGGTGCTTGGATGGTCGGATCGTGAAGACGTACGACTACATCAACCGCTGTTATAACGCCTGCCGGTTCACGAGGGTACGTGGATGACATTCTCTCTCTCATTGCTATGCCATCACCATGGTCTTGCGGTGCGTAGGAATTTTTTGAAATTACTACGCTTCCCAACAGTGGCATCCGAGCCTGGTTTTATGCGTTGATGTCATATGCACGAGTAGAACACAAGTGAGTTGTGGGCGATATAAGTCATACCGCTTACCAAAGATGTCATACTTTGGTTCAGCGGTATTGTGAGATGAAGCGCCCGGACCGACATTACGCAGACGCTTACGCGAGACTGGTTTCACCGCCCGAGCACTAGTTGCTTAAAGGTGACCGCGGTGTCTGTCTCTCTCACTTTAGTTGAACTGAGAAGCATACGCCTCGTCCTTGCGAAGGTTAAAACAGCACCAACTTGACAAACTATCGCTGTGGTTTTGATGCGAGGTAAGAACGGTTCTTGCTCAGCCCATAGCAGCCACGTAAAACTTGCAACAACAAAGTAGAGGACGCCTAACTTGTTTTTGCAGGGCATGTTGTGATGTGATGTGGTCAAGACGTGATGCTATATTTTATTGTATGAGATGATCATGTTTTGTAACCGAAGTTATCGGCAATCGCGGTGAGCCATATGGTTGTCGCTTATTGTATGAATTGCAAAGCCATGTAATTGCTTTACTTTATCACTAAGCAGTAGCGATAGTCGAGAAGCAATAGTTGGCTAGACGACAACGATGCTACGATGGAGATCAAGGTGTCGCTACCGGTGACGATGGTGATCATGACGGTTTTCGAGATGGAGATCACAAGCACAAGATGATGATGACCATATCATATCACTTATATTGATTGCATGTGATGTTTATCCTTTATGCATCTTATCTTGCTTTGTTTGACGGTAGCATTATAAGATGATCTCTCACTAAAATTATCAAGAAGTGTTCTCCTGAGTATGCACCGCTGCTAAAAGTTCAGAGTACCTTACACCACGTGATGATCGGGTGTGATAAGTTCTACGTCCATCTACAACGGGTGCAAGCCAGTTTTGCACACGCAGAATACTCAGTTAAACTTGACGAGCCTAGCATATGCAGATATGGCCTCGAACACGGAGACCGAAGGTCGAACGTGAATCATATAGTAGATATGATCAACATAGTGATGTTCACCATTGAAACTACTCCATCTCACGTGATGATCGGACATGGTTTAGTTGATTTGGATCACGAAACACTTAGATGACTAGAGAGATGTCCGCTAAGTGGGAGTTTTTAATATGATTAATTGAACTTAAATTTATCATGAACTTAGTACCGATAGTATTTTGCTTGTCTATGTTTATCGTAGATAGATGGCTCGTGCTGTTGTTCCGCTGAATTTTAATGCGCTCCTTGAAAGCAAAGTTGAAAGATGATGGTAGCAATTACACGGATCGGGTCCAGAATCTGAGGATTATCCTCATTGCTGCATACGTAAAAATTACGCCCCGAAGCACCGCTGGGTGCCAGGCCTGCTGCAGGAGCTGCACCGAAGTTGTGAACGCCCGCAAAGCAAAGGTGATGACTACTCTATAGTTCAGTGTGCCATGCTTTACGGCTTAGAACTGGTCTTCAACGACGTTTTGAACGCCATGGAGCATATGAGATGTTCCAGAGTTGAAGTTAATATTTCAAGCAAATGCCCGGATTGAGAGATATGAAGTCTCTAATAAGTTCTATAGCTGCAAGATGGAGGAGAATAGTTCACAAGGAGCACATACTCAAAATGTCCGGTATAATAATCACTTAATTCAGCTGGGAGTTAATCTTCCGATGATAGTGTCATTGACAGAATTCTCCAATCATCGCCACCAAGCTACAAGAGCTTCGGATGAACTATAATATGCAAGGAATGACTAAGACAATTCCGAGCTCTTCGCAATGCTAAAAGTCATGGAGGTAGAAATCAAGAAAGAGCATCAAGTGTTGATGGTCAACAAGACCACTAGTTTCAAGAAAAGGGCAAAGGGAAGAAGAAGGAAACTTCAAAAGAACAGCAAGAAAGTTGCTGATCAAGAGAAGAAACCCAAGTCCGGACCTAAGCCCGAAACCGAGTGTTTTACCGCAAGTAAGCGATCGACATCGGAAGCGGAACTGCCCCAAGTATTTGGCGGATAAGAAGGATGGCAAGGTGAACAAAGGTATATGTGATATACATGTTATTGATGTACCTTACTAGAGCTCGTAGTAGCACCTGGTATTTGATACCGGGTCTGCTAATATTTGCAACTCAAACAGGACTACGGAATAGACGAGCACCGCAAAGGACGAGGTGACGATGCGCTGGGAAATGGTTCCAAAGTCAATGTGATCGCGGTCGGCACGCTACCTCTACATCTACCTTCGGATTAGTTTTAGACCTAAATAATTGTTATTTGGTGCCAGCCTTGAGCATGAACATTATATCTGGATCTTGTTTGATGCTAGACGGTTATTCATTTAAATCAGAGAATAATGGTTGTTCTATTTATATGAGTAATATCTTTATGGTCATGCGCCCTTGAAGAATGGTCTATTCTTGTTGAATCTCGACAGAGTGATACACATATTCATAATGTCGGCCAAAAGATGCAGAGTTGATAATGATAGTGCAACTTATTTGTGGCACTTGCCGCTTAGGTCATATTGGTGTAAAACGCATGAAGAAACTCCATACGATGGACTTTTGGAATCACTTGATTATGAATCACTTGGTACTTATGTAACCGTGCCTCATGGGCAAGATGACTAAAACACCGCTTCTCCGGTTGTATGGAGAGAGCAATGACTTGTTGGAAATCATACAAACAGATGTGTGGTCCGATGAATGTTGAAGCTCGTGGCGGATATCGTTATTTTCTCACCTTCACAGATGATTTAAGCAGATATGGGTATATCTACTTGATGAAACATAAATCTGAAACATTTGAAAAGTTCAAAGAATTTCAGAGTGAAGTTGAAAATCATCGAACAAGAAAATAAAGTTTCTACGATCTGATCGTGGAGGAGAATATTTGAGTTACGAGTTTGGTCTACATTTGAAGCAATGCGAATAGTTTCGCAACTCACGCCACCGGAACACCACAGCGTAATGGTGTGTCCGAACGTCAGAATCGTATTTTTACTAGATATGGTGCGATCTATGATGTCTATTTCGATTTACCGCTATCGCTTTTGGGGTTATGCTTTAGAGACGGCCGATTCACGCTAAATAGGACACCGCAAAACTGCTGAGACGACGCCTTATGAACTATGGTTTAGCAAGAAACCAAAGTTGTCGCTTCTGAAAATTTGGGGTTGCGATGCTTATGTGAAAAACTTCAACCTGATAAGCTTGAACCCAAATCGAAAAATGTGTCTTCATAGGATACCCAAAGGAGACACTGGGTATACCTTCTATCACAGATCCGAAGGCAAGACATTTGTTGCTAAGAATGGATCCTTTCTAGAGAAGGAGTTTCTCTCGAAAGAAGTGAGGGAGGAAAGTGGAACTTGATGAGGTAATAGTACCAGCTCCCTTATTGAAAGTAGTTCATCACGTAAATCAGTTTCGTAACAACTACACCAGCAATGAGGAAGATAATGATAATGATCATGAAACTTCAGATCAAGTTGTCACTGAACTCAGAGATCAACCAGAATAAAACCGCACTGAGAGTGGTACGGTAATCCTATTCGAAGTCATGCTACTAGATCATGGTGAACCTACGAACTATGAAGAAGCGATGGTGAGCCCAGATTCGCAAAATGGCTTGAAGCCATGAAATCTGAGATGGGATCCATGTATGAGAACAAAGTATGGATTTTGGTAGACTTGTTCGATGATCGGCAAGCTATTGAGAATAAATGGATCTTTAAGAAGAAGACTGACGCCGATGGTAATGTAATCGTCTACAAAGCTCGACTTGTTGCAAAAGGTTTTCGACAAGTTCAAGGGGTTGACTACGATGAGACTTTCTCACCAGTAGCGATGCTTAAGTCTGTCGAATCATGTTAGCAATTGCCGATTTTATGATTATGAAATTTGGCAAATGGATGTAAAACTGCATTCTTGAATGGATTTCTAGAAGAAGAGTTGTATATGATGCAACCAGAAGGTTTTGTTGATCCAAAGGGTGCTAACAAAGTGTGCAAGCTCCAACGATCAATTTATGGTCTGCAAGCCTCTCGAGTTAGAATAAACGCTTGATAGTGTGATCAAAGATATGGTTTTATATGCACTTTTGGAGAAGCCCAGATTTACAAGAAAGTGAGTGGGAGCTCAGAGCATTTCTCGATATTATATGTGGACGACATATTGTTGATTGGAAATGATATAGAATTTCGGATAGCATAAAAGGATACTTGAATAAAAGTTTTCAATGAAAGACCTCGTGAAGTTGCATATATATTGGGCATCAAGATCTATAGAGATAGATCAAGACGCTTAATTGACTTTCACAAAGCACATACCTTGATAAAGTTTTGAAGAAGTTCAAAATGGATCGTGCAAAGAAAGGTTTTTACCCAGTAGTACAAGGTGTAAGATTGAGTCGAATCAATGCCCACCACAGCAGGAAGATAGAGAGAAAATGAAAATGTTCCTATGCTTCAGCCATAGGCTCTATCATGTATGCAATGCTGTGTACCAGACTGACGTATGCTTAGCTGTAAGCTTGGCAGGAAGGTACCAAAGTAATCCAGAGTGGATCATCGGACAGCGTCAAGAACATCCTGAAATACCGAAAAGGACTAAGGATATGTTTCAGATATGGAGGTGACAAAGAGCTAGTCGTAAATGGTTACATCGATGCAAGTTTTGACACTGATCCGACGATTCTAAATCGCAAACCGGATACGATTTTTATTAAACGGTGGAGCTGCCAGTTGGTGCAGTTCTAAACAAAGCGCCGTGGCGGGATCTACATGTGAAGCGGAGTACATAGCTGCTTCGAAGCAGCAAATGAAGGAGTCTCGATGAAAGAGTTCATTTCCGATCTAGGTGTCATACCTAGTGCATCGGGACCAATGAAGATCTTCTCGTGACAATATCGTGCAATTGCCTTGGCAAAGGAATCCAGATTTCACAAGAGGACCAAGCATATCAAGAGACGCTTCAATTCCATTCGGGACCAAGTCCAAGTGGGAGACATAGAGATTTGCAAAATACATACGGATCTGAATGTTGCAGACCGCTGACTAAGCCTCTTCCACGAGCAAAACATGATCAGCACCAAGACTCCATGGGTGTTAGAATCATTATCGTAATCTAGATTATTGACTCTAGTGCAAGTGGGAGACTCAAGGAAATATGCCCTAGAGGCAATAATAAAGTTATTATTTATCTCCTTATATCATGATAAATGTTTATTATTCATGCTAGAATTGTATTAACCGGAAACATAATACATGTGTGAATACATAGACAAACAGATAGTCACTAGTATGCCTCTACTAGACTAGCTCATTAATCAAGATGGTTATGTTTCCTAACCATAGACATGTGTTGTCATTTGATTAATGGGATCACATCATTAGGAGAATGATGTGATTGACATGACCCATTTCGTTAGCTTAGCACTTGATCGCTTAGTATGTTGCTTATGCTTTCTTCATGACTTATACAAAGTTCCTGCAACTATAAGATTATGCAACTCCGTGCTACCGGAGGAACACTTTGTGTGCTACCAAACGTCACAACGTGAATCGGGTGATTATAAAGGTACTCTACAGGTGTCTCCAAAAGTATATGTTGAGTTGGCATGAATCGAGATTAGGTTTTGTCACTCCGATTGTCTGGAGAGGTATCTCTGGCCTTCTCGGTAATACACATCACATAAGCCTTGTAAGCATTGCAACTAATGAGTTAGTTGTGAGATGATGTATTACGGAACGAGTAAAGAGACTTACCGTAACGAGATTGAACTAGGTATTGATACCGACGATCGAATCTCGGTAAGTAACATACCGATGACAAAGGGAACAACGATGTTGTTATGCGGTTTGACCGATAAAGATCTTCAGAGAATATGTAGGAACCAATATGGGCATCCAGGTTCCGCTATTGGTTATTGACCGAGAATGGTTCTAGGTCATGTCTACATAGTTCTCGAACCCGTAGGGTCCGCACGCTTAACGCTTCGATGATGATTCATTATGAGTTTATAAGTATTGATGTACCAAGGTAGTTCGAGTCCCGGATGTGATCACGACATGACGAGGAGTCTCGAAATGGTCGAGACATAAAGATTGATATATTGAAGCCTACATTTGGACATCGAAATGTTCCGAGTGAAATCGGAATTTATCGAGTACCGGAGGTTACCGGAACCCCCGGAACTATATGGGCCATAGTGGGCCTTGGTGGAAAGGAGAAAGGGCCAGCCCTAGGTGGTCGCCGCCCCCCTTCCCCTAGTCCTATTAGGACTAGGAAAGGTGGGCCGCCCTCTCTCTTTCTCCGGGAATCCTATTCCAACTAGGATTGAGGGGAATCCTACCCTGAGGAGTAGGACTCCGGCGCGCCTCTTGGCCGCCAGCCCCTCCCCTTGGCTCCTTTATATACGGGCAGGGGGCACCCCATGACACACAAGTTGATCTACGGATCGTTCCTTAGCCGTGCAGGTGTGCCCTCCACCATATTCCACTTCGTCATATCGTCATGAGCTTAGCGAAGCCCTCGCGCCGAGAAGTCATATCGTCATGAGCTTAGGCGTAAGCCCGCGCCGGTGGAGCATCATCATCGCCACCACGCCATCGCGTCGACGGAACTCATCCCCGACACTTTGCTGGATCGGAGTCCGGGATCGCCATCGAGCTGAACGTGCGTAAACTCGGAGGTGCCGACGCTCGGTGCTTGATCGGTCGGATCGTGAAGACGCACGACTACATCAACCGCGTTGTTATAACGCTCCGCTTTCGTTCACGAGGGTACGGGACGACACTTCCCTCTCGCTGCTATGCCATCACCATGGTCTTGCGTGTAGCGTAGGAATTTTTTGAAATTACTACGTTTCAACATACAAATCCTAGCCGGCTTTGTCGGTGGACACGAGAGTCCTTCACAATTCTGCTATCTTTGTCTTGTACGACTAGTCATCCATGGGTCTTCCTAAATGTCTCATGGGCCACTAATGTGGCGAGGGACGGAACCGAACAAAGGGCCTCACCTCAACCCTCCGACCTCACCCGTGACACACCCTCTGCCCCACGCCCCATTATCTTCTCACACCCACACATACCAACACAAACACCACACACACAGTAAAATTCTCTTGGTGCCTCTATTCCCTCCCCTGCATATACACACTCAAGGGAATGGAATCTCTTGTCGTGACGCCATATTCGCCTCTCTCTCTCTCTAGACCACCCTCATTTCTCGGCTATTCTCCCCCCGGCCGCCCCTCTCTCCATGCCTCTTTCAATACGTAATACACACACATACCTCTCTAGGCCCCGCAAATGCATCAACTACACATTCACACATGTTACATCACGCACTCCCATTGATCTAAAAAGCCCTCTCTTCACGCTTATTTCGCATACAAAACATTCCTTTGAATAAAGTGTGGCCAAAAATTATTTTAGAGTTTCTACATATATAATATTACAAAGTTATATGGAGGAGTACTAACGCTTAATTTGCATTGCATTGTGCCCACAATGATATTTATTCCAAGACCGTGAATTTGTATATTTTATACTATATACAAAGTTAGTCATAATAAAGAGAAACGAAGAGCATCTCTCTCTCTCCATCGCATACCCCCCTGTACGCCCCTTTCACGTATGCACACAAAACTATCTCCATGTCCTCTAAAAGTAAGCCCCCAGAAAATTCACTGTGTTTCATCTTTCTCTCGATATATACAATGACGATCATTGTATTTGAAGTGAAAGCACGATACATACATTGGACTTCATAATCCACTCATTACGGTCACCGCTTACGCTTAGTGGTTATTATACAGTCACGGGCTCACCGCATAAACTTTGTATTTGCTCATGACATGACTAGTTGACCAGTTGAACGCCTCCACGTGGCACCTAATCTAGTGTTGAATCACATTATCTCACTAACATCGTGCCCACCTGCTTCCACTTGTATCTACTCTACATCTACACTATTATAAAATACATAAAATACACTCTTATAAAAACAGAGTTGGTGATGATGGTGTGCCTGCCATCCTGCAATATAGGTCATCCGATTTATATCTGACGATAGGAAAGAAACTATGGCAGTTTTGCATAGGGGTGAAAGTGGTAGCGGATAATCCGAAATATCCGATATTCGATTCGAGAAAATGCCTATTCGTGATCCCAAACATCCGATCCGAACCAAAATGGAAATGGAAATTATCCGATCCTAATTTTTAAACAAATAAAAAATAAAATATGGTAGGAGATTTTGACACAAATATGGATATGGAAGTGGATATATCCGTATCCTAATAAGATTATGGGAGGTAATTTTCAAAATTCTAGACCCAATATTCCAATTACCCAACATAAAAGCCAAATAAGAAGTCAAATTTTACTTTATATGATTAAACTTATAAATTATTATGCATTACAATAGTATTTATTCATAAACCTATTTATCATTGAATTATTGTATGTCACAAGTTGATTATTTCAGGTCACATAGCTATCGACTAATTTACTTAAGCAATATGTTGATATTATTCGATCCGCTCAATCAAGAAAATATCCGATACGATCCGTTCTTGAATAATATCCGAGCCGATTCAGATCCGATAACATCCGATTTGGATTCGGATTCGCTTTGAAAATATGAATATGGAAGTGGTAAGAGCACTATCCGATCCGCATCCGATCCGTTTCCACCCCTAGTTTTGCAAAAAGGTACCCACACACCTCTCCACATTTGCAAATAAGGCCTTCCCTCGTTCATCCTTTTCTCTGACAAGATAAACAAGTCATACAAATGCATCTTGATGTTACGTGCAACGCACGAGCATCTTGCTAGTAAGAATGAAAACAAAGACAAAAAAATATTTTGACGGTGGTGCGAAGTCATGACCGCGGGCACAGCGAACAAGGTGGCCTTGTATTGGTATGCTGAGCCGTCTGTTTTAACACACATGAGCTGGTGTGGTGATTATACACACACGCACGCATGCACACGAACTCCATCCACGCAACACTCACACAAACACATGCACCCCCGCACGCACGCAACACTCACATGTACACACGCAGCCACGCACGCATGCAACACTCACACGCACACACGCACGCATGCATGCACACACCAGTACATCACACGACCAACACACACTCTCATGCTCAAGTGCTCAACCTACACGTGCATGTGCACACATCAGGCCCTCGCTGACACATACACAACCAGGTGATTCCAGCACAAGACGGTTGGAGCCTTGTCGCGCTGCGTGAAATTTGTGTTTATCTAACCTTTTCCCTATGCGAACTGACTGGTGGGACCCACAAGGAACATGGTCAATTTAACTAGTCAACATGGCGCCACACAGACTATTTGGCCGGTCAATGAGTGCAATCCGATGCTGAACTGTGAGCAAGTGACCGGATAATCACCGCAAAACGATATATTGACCGTAATCAGCTTATTCTGAAGTTCGTGACCGTATTTCACGCTTTTTCTCTCTGTAGGCCCTCCAAAACTACATCTCTACACGCTCGCATGTTACATCTAACAGCTGTGCAATACAGCACTACTACTACACTCTAACACAATAAATCATATGTGTTTTTAGTTTTACTAGATATCATATTGTTACTTATAATTATTCAGTTTGCATACATTAAAATTGCCTTTGAAATGTATGGCCAGTATTATCTACCGCAGGAAAATCCCGCCTTTCCTGTTTAATCGGGTTTGTATTGATGGATCATGCGAAACAACAAAACTATAGTACTATACAAGACAAGTGATAGTTCACTGGGCCGTCAGGTTGTCTACTCCTTCGTCAGAAGAGTGGAGAGCTTGCTTTCATAAATATTCTAGTCCCTTTTGCCAACATGTGGGACATCAAGCTACCGGTCCACGTGCCATACCGAATACAAGTGAAGAGCAGCCGGGTGAAGCACCCTACCATGGCGCCATGCGTAGTAATGAGCAATGAGGCGCCAAATCACAAAGCTGCACCTTTCCCACAGTTAAGTTGGAGGGATGAAGTAATAATGCTAAAAAAGAAGTTGGAGGAACAAAGCAACCATCATTTCACTCGTTGCTGAATCCGCTTCTCCCTCATCTTCTTCAACTTAACCACGTGTTGCTTCTGCCATTGTTCTGCCTCATGTGGGACGCGGATCAGCTTGGTCGCTTCTCCCTCATCTTCTTCAACTTAACCACGTGTTGCTTCTGCCGTTGTTCTGCCTCATGTGACGCGCGATCAGCTTGGTAAAGCAATCGACATGTGGGACCGCATGTTAGCAAACCGCCAGGACAACGTCCTCCGAAAATAAGAAACTCCCCGCCATCCGCGCTGCAAAATCACCTCCTTTTACTAATCTTTGATTCTATAATTTTTAGATCAATATAATTGAGATTTGTACAGATAGCACACAGTGAGCAAAACCAAGTGGTACGGTTAAGGGCATCCACAATGTGTAGCCAATGTGAATATAGCTTTTGGCATCGTGGGAACCATTGTGGACCGCGCTGCCAAAGCCAAAAAGATGGAACCAAGCTCCTGGTTGATTGATTGAAGGAATAGAAAATGCAACGCCTCTCCTCTTTCTCCCATGCTTGGACGCATGTAGGAGTAGTATAGATAGAGCATGAGTCTACCCCCTGTCCTTCTATCACAAATCACAAAGCAGTGAGGCGCAAATCACAAAGCACGGACGAAGCAACTATCATTTCACTCTTCACGACTCCGCTTCTCCATCGTCTTCTTCGAGAAACCATCTCACCGCACTAGTACTCCTAGTAAAGGACTTCCTGGATGCAAATAAGGCGGTTGTCTCGGCTTGCAGGCGGCACTTGCGAACGACTTACCATGGTCTCCCTCAATGGTGTTCTCCGTCGAACGCACTTCGCCAAACCACAAAAAAAATCGTCGACGCCACCAAGAATGGGCAAGGAATTCAAATATAGTTACTACCTCCATTTTTTGTACACAAGGCCGTATATCAAAATTAAGATTTGCAAAGGGCCACTAACACTAATCGAGGCAAAATTGATGGGGTTAGCAACCAAGGACATTAATATCCCCTGCATGCATGCGGAAGTGAGAAGGTTCGCTTGTATGGTGCTGCATTAATCAAGCGATGAGGAGTGAGATGGTTAGCTCTTTGGTCTTTCGAGAAAAATATACGCATTAATTGACACGTGAAACGAGGATTTGTATCAAGGAAAACCCCGCCTTTCTTTTTTAACACTAGTATTAGAGAGACTACCTCTGTCCTGGTTTATAGGTCCCTTTTATAGTTTGTGCCAAATTTTGACTAAAGATTTAACTAACAAAATGTTAATGCATGTCAAGAAAAATTATCTCATTGGATTCAGATTTGAACATAGTTTTGAAAATATAATGTTTGGTGACATGCGTGAACATTTTCTTAGTTTAATCTATGGTCAAAATTTGGCACTAAATACAATGGGGACCAATAAACCTGCATAGAGGTAGTACGCACTTATCCTGTTTGGGTCTAGGCCTTGCATTGCCAAACTTTGCCACACATTTTGCCAAGCTTGCCTAAAGTTTTCAAAATGAGAAGGAGGTACACTTAAAGACGGGCTGTCGCGGGTTGCACCGCACTCCTCACACGGTCGCTTCCTGCACGCCATGGTCGCACCGCACCTCACACTTCGCCTCCTGCACGCCAAAAACCCAACCAAGGGAACAAACCTGCATAGAGTATGTTTATCCTACACTTCGCTCTTCGCCTCCTGCACAGCACCCTCATCGACATCGCGCCGTCGCATGAACAAACCAAACTCAGCCATCCTATCGCTGACACATAATTTTCGATCATAGAGTATGTTTATCCAACCGAGTATCCGTGACGCCCGCGGCGGTGGTCTGGGGAAGAAGAAGAGGTGAGGAAGAAGGAAAGAAGGGTCGAGACGAGGATATTCATCCAACCGCCTTGAAATGGTAGACTCAAAGCGACTTGCATAACAAATATTATGTTTTTACACAGGAAAAGATCCATAATAATAAAAACAACAACATAAAGAAAACTATCACTGCTCGCGGGAAGAGACGGCCTCGTCGTTTTGGCTGCCGCTGCGAACCGGTCCGCCGCTGCCGACGTGTGTCTCCGCGACCGTGGTTGTCCTCGCCTCCAGCTACTCGTTCAAGCGGAGCGCAAGGGCGCCTGCACGGACGAGAGCATAGCCCGGTTCAAGTCGAGGACGTCCGGCTCCGCAGCAGAGGGCCTCGATGGGCGGCATCCGCGGCCCGTGTCGAGTTGAGCCTCCGCCGCCGGTTCAAGTCCAGACTTCGGCCCGCCGCAGGAGGGGCGCTGGCGAGAGCGGCATCCGTGGTCGAGTCGAGCCTCGCCGCCCGGTTCAAGTCCATGACTTTCGGTTCCGCCCGCAGAGGGCGCCGATGAGAGTGGCATCCGCGCCTTCGCGTTGAGTCGAGCCTCTGCCGCCCGGTTCATGTCTAGGACGTCCTGTTCCGGCCGCAGAGGGCTCTCGATGGCAGCGGCATCCGCGTGTTCCGCCTCAAGTTGAGCCTCCGCCGCCTGTTCACATCCACGATATCCGTTCGCCATGCAGAGAGCCTCGATGGCAGCGGCATCTGCGCGCGCCTCGCCGAAGTTGAGCCTCTCGCCTCCGGTCCTCCTTTAGTATCGCCATGTTGAATCGTTGGTCCGCTCGCACCATGGGGGACTCGGACGCCGCACGAAGTCGACGCCCATCGCCTCATACCCATCGGGGCCTTCGCACCGCGATTTCCACAAAGGAATATTGATCGGCTTCCTCCTCCTCATAGCTTGGCTCCAGAGAACTGGGATTGGACCGCCGCAGCGTGCTTGGGAACGGAGGATGGGGCGCCGACCGCCGCAATTTCGCGCTGCACTCGCGCCAGATCTTGTAGTAAGTGGTCTTGCAGCGCACCATGGCTTTCCGCGAACTAGGGACGCTTGATGCGGCTAGGGGATCGAAAGGTGGGGAATGGGCTGAGATTTGGTGTGGTTTCAGCGCAGCAGGCTGGCGAGGCCGAGCAAATAAGGTTCCGTGTGAATAGTGGTTCCGTGACGACCGTCAATCGGTTTTGATCTGCACATGCTCTTGTCGCTGTTCGCAAGGCAGCCCGCACGCTGGACCTCCACGCCGCCACCGAATGGAATGCGCTTCGCCTTGCATTTTGCTCGCCAGGGACCGCAGCTTGAGAGCAAACCGACGCCCCCCCGCCCGCATCATTTATTATACCACTACTCCCTCCGCTTTATGCGGAGTAAATAAAACAGAGGGAGTATACTACGATGAGGATCCCCGATGGGCCGAACCCATTGAGTAACCGACATGGGGCCACTAGTAGAAAAGGGGCTATCGTCCAGGCGCAGTTTAGCCCATTAGTCCCGGTTCAATCTGCAACCGGACCAATGGAGCTATTTGCCCGGTTCAGGAGCCTGGGGGGCCGGCAAGGCCACGCGGGCCATTGGTCCTGCTTCATCCGGACCTTTGGTCCCAAGGTGGGATGAACTCGACCAATGGTCCTGGCCTCCGCCCACCACTTTGTCTCGTTCTGGTGGCATGAACCGACCAAAGGTTTCCTTTAGTCCCGGCTCATGCCACCAACCGGGCTAATGGTGCTGCCTATATATAGCCCTCATGCAAGAGCAGAGCACACTGCTCTGCTTTTTTCGGCCGAGGGGAGAGAGCTTGGTGGTGCTCGAGCTCACCTCCTATGCACACAAGGTGTTCATGGAATGCCCGAGCCACACTACTTAAGCTTTCTCCTCCAAGCTCGACCTCTAACCTCCATTTTCCTCAATATTTGTCTAGGTTTAGCGGTCCGTCACGCCCGTCCCCCGCCTTCACCGCCGCCGATCACCCGCGCCGATCTCATCGCCAAGACCACCGTGGTGAGCCTCTTGTTCTTATCTTCTTTCCGAAAGGAAAAATATTCTTACTTGTATTATTTTCTTACTTTTATTATTGCATCTTATATAGTGCGATGGTTTTGGTATCCGCTCACGGGCCCTTGTCCTGTCTATGATTCGGATGTGGTATATATTATCTTTTCATAACTATTGGTTCATTTATTGTTTATGAAAATTATGCCGACCAACGTGACATAGATTTTATTTATCTAGGAGGTTGTTGAACCGAAATTTCAACCCACCCTATTGTCGAGAGGTTAAATTTAGTTGAAGAAGAAAACAATTTCTTGAAGGAAAAATAAAAAACTTGAGGAGGAGAAGATGATATTGGAGTTCCATGTTATGGATGTCGCCGATGATCACAAGATCAAGATGGATGCAATGCGCTTGAAGATGAGAAAGATTAGAAAATATGCCATTCATACCGAGGCTTGGTATCATTATGCCGCTGGATCAGCTTGTTACCTTGGTTGCGATTATGATCGATTTGTTTTCACATTGAAATGTTTTACATAGTTTCAATGTATGGTTTAATTAATTTAGATGCTCGCAGAGCTTTATGTTGTTAGATGAGAACTATGTATGTACTTTGGTTTTATGTGATGATGAACTTCTATTAATTTGGTCACTTAATTATCTATTCATGATGTTCTCAGAATGATTTTTGACACACTTAATTATATATAATGCACGCAGATGAACCGGCAATGGATGTACGGTGATGTATACACCTAAGAGTACATTAAGGGCGTGCATGCTTTTCTCAAGTGGCTGAGGCAAACAAGCAGAATGGTTTTATGTCTTGTCCATGCCCTATATGTGGAATACGTAAGTCTTACTCGACCGGAAAATCCTTCACACCCACCTGCTTTACAAGGGTTTCATGCCACACTATAATGTTTGGACGAGGCACGGAGAAATAGGGGTTATGATGGAAGACGGCGAGGAAGAAGAGTACGATGACAACTATGTGCCCCTGAATACGGTGATGCTATCGAACATCAAGATGCACTGACGATGTGCACGATGGTGCTGCAACGGGCTAAGCTGCTGAAGATCAAGAGGAACCAGACGATGTGCCCCATGATGATGATCTCCGCGGGTCATTGTCGAAGCAAGGACACAATGCGAAAGTCAAAAGGAGAAGCTGAAGTTCGATCGCATGTTAGAGGATCACAAAAAGGGTTGTACCCCAATTGCGAAGATGGCAACACAAAGCTCGGCATCGCACTCGAATTGCTGCAGTGGAAGGCAGAGAATGCTTGTGCTCGATAAAGGATTTGAGAAGCTACCAAAATAATGAAGAAGAAGCTTCCAAAGGATAACTAATTGCCCGACAAGACATACGCAGCAAAGAAGGTCGATGCCCTCTAGGATTGGAGGTGGAGAAGATACATGCATGCCCTAATGACTGCATCCTCTACCGTGGTGCCTATAAGGATCTGAACGCATGCCCGTATGCGTGTGCATTGCGGTATAAGATCGACGAGATGACCTCGTGATGTTGACGGCAGCCTCCCAGAAGAGGGTTCCGCGAAGGTGATGTGGTATGCTCCTATAATACCACGTGTTGAAACGCCTATTCGTAAAACGGAGAGCATGCCAAGTTGATGCGATGGCACAAGGAGGACCGTAAGAAAGACGGAAGTTGAGAGCACCACGACGGGTCGCAGTGGAGAAAAATCGAGAGAAAGTATCGGGATGAGTTTGCAAAGGACCCAAGGAACGATGGTTTGCTTTAAGCGCGGATGGCATTAATCCTTTCGGGAGCAGAGCAGCAATCACAGCACCGCCCCCGTGACTCTATGTATGTATAACCTTCCTCCTTGATGTGCATGAAGCGGAAGTTCATTATGATGCAGTTCTCATCCAAGGCCCTAAGCAACCCGCAACGACATTGATGTGTACCTAAGGCCATTAGTTGAGGAACTTTACAGCTGTGGAATGGAAACGTGTACGACGGGATGAGCACAAAAGGAGGAATTTGACCTAAAGGCGTTGTTGTTCGTGACCATCAATGATTGGCCCGCCTCAAGAACTATTCAGGACAGACAAACAAGGGATACCACGATGCACGCACTGTTTACTTGACACCGATAGTATATACCGGGAAGCTGCAGGAAGAATGTGTACTGGCTATCGCCGATTTCTTCCGACCAACCATCAATGTCGAAAGAAAGGCAAGCATTTCAAAGGCGAGGCAGATCACCGGAAGAAGCCCGCCATGCGCATCGGTGATCACGTACTTGCTATGGTCAATGATTTACACGTAATCTTTGGAAAGGGTCCCGCGGACTAGCTGTTCAATGACGCCGAGAATCACGCACCCATGTGGAAGAAGAAATCTATATTTTGGGACCTACCTCATCGGAAAGACCTAGAGGTCCGCTTTTGATCGACGTGATGCACGTGATTTAAGAACCTTTGCGTGAACCTGCTAGGCTTCTGGGCGGTATGGGAAGACAAAAGATACACCCGAGGCACGAGAGGACCTGCAACGCTTGCGAAAAAAGAGGGCATGCCTCCAAGCAAGATGAAGGTCCCGCCAGCTACGCTTACGAAAGAAGAGAAAGAAATATTCTTTCAATGCCTGCCAAGATGAAGGTCCCGACCGGCTTCGTCGAATATAAAGGGAATAATAAATATGCCGAGAAAATGTTCCGTAACCTAAAGTCTCATGACTACCACGTGATTATGACGCAATCGCTTTCGTTGCATTGAGGGGCTTCACCGAAAACGTCCGATTAGCCATTGTGAAGTATGTGCATTCCTCAATGCAATATCTCGAAGGTGATCGATCCAGAAATCGTAGCAACCGCTAAGGAGTGATGTGGCGCAATGTCTTGTCGGTTTCGAGCTGGTGTTCGCACCATCCTTCTTCAATATCATGACGCACGCCCTAGTTCATCTAGTCGACGAGATTGTCATTCTGGGGCCCGATTTCTACACAATATGTACCCTTTGAGAGGTTCATGGAGTCCTAAAGAAATATGTTCAGAATCGCATAGGGCCGAAGGAAGCATCTCCATGGGCCATCAAACAGAGGATGTCATCGGGTTTTGTGTTGACTTCATTCCTGGCCTTAATAAGATAGGTCTCCCTAAATCGCGGTATGAGGGGAGACTGACGAAAAGGCACGCTTGGAAGAGACTCAATAATATGCAGGACGGATATTCTTGTCTCAAGCACACTACACAGTTCTACGTAACTCTACCTTGGTGACCCCAGTATGTCGATGAACACAAGAATAGTCTCAAGGCCCAAACACCCGGAGCAAAGGCGACGATCGGATTACATGTGAACACATCAGACTTTCAGAGTTGGTTTGAAACACGCCCTCGAGGTGACAAGACTGTTTGTGATGAGTTGTACTTGTTGTCCGTGGACCATCTTCGATCTGTAATGATTTGGAAAGGATACGAGATAAATGGGAATACATTTACACGATTGACCAAGATGAAAAGAGCACCAACCAAAACAGCGTGTCCGCTTTGATGCAGAACCGACAAGGAAATGACACATATTATGGTTACATAGTAGACATATGGGAACTTGACTACGGAGTAGATTTTAAGGTCCCTTTGTTTAAGTGCAAGTGGATCAATCTGTCAGAGGCGGAGTAGGTAGACCCACAAGACGGAATGACAACAAAGGATCTGAAAAATCTTGGGTACACCGACGAACCGCTCGTCCCTAGCCAATGATGTGGCACAGGTTATCTATGTGAAGGACATGTCTACCAGACCGAGGAAAAGAAAAGATAAGGAAGCGAATACATCATACAATGAGCCAAAGCGCCACATAGTTCTTTTTCAGAAAAAGGGACATCCCGGGAGTGGAGGGCAAGATGACATGTCTCAAGAGCATGAAAAGTTTCATGAAATTCCCCCTTCAAAGTCAAGGCTGACCCAAGCATCCCGATAAACGATGAAGATTATCCATGGTTACGCGCAATAAGCAAAGCGACACAAGCGAAGAAAAGTGAAGACTTTCTCCGCAACTATTATGATGATACCATGCCAACTTTGTAACACACCAGTATGATACCATTGTCCGCTTTGTTCATGAACATGCTATGCCAACTTTTTCAGAGTTCATTTGAAAACTATGAATTTGAAAACCTCGCTAACCAAGGGCGCCACACCGGTTTATAAGCCCGCCCCCACGC
>JAHIAM010002399.1:0-29345 GCA_021605205.1 Aegilops longissima | reverse complement strand
TGGTGGAACTCGGAAAATGATAGAATAATAATGGCAAGGTTTTGAGGCCAAACTTGAAGTAGAAAGGGCATGGGATTTTGCAAGTGTGTTATGGTGATTCCAAAACGAGGAATATTTTTAATATAGCTCCCTAATATTGGGAGGATATGTTATAAAGAGAAAACACCATGTGAATTCCCTCGATTTAAATGGATCGAAAAATCCATACAATTTATTTAGTTGAGTTTCAAAAATTAATGAATGATGGCATGATGACATGATGCAATGCAAGAGATGACATGATGCAATGCAAAAACAAAACAAACCACACGACAAAACTCGGAAACCCTGGAAGGCAACTGAAGCTCCGGTCTTGGGGCGTCACAACACTCCACCACTACGAGAGGATCTCGTCCCGAGATCTAGGATGGCACCGGAGAAAAGCTGAAGAGGAAGAGGTAAAACAAAGTTGCTTCTGCGACAAACGAGTGAAACCAAAGAACCTTGAGAGGTTTAAAACTTGAAAGAAAGGAAACAACGAAGATGAACAAAGTTGAAAACACTCTGTTAGAAAAGAGGAACAAGGGATACGACGAGAATCAAGAGGTTAAGTGATAACATAGATATTGACACCACTCCGGTTAAAACTAGATCGAGAAGGAATAAGAACGATATAATTTGGGCAGCACTCCGACTGAAAGAAGGAGGAAACTTGATAAGATGAAAAGAACTTGAAGAGATGACACAACCTCCGGTTAAATGGATAAGCACGAAAAGAACTTGATCTTGGCAAAACGAGATGATGGGTGAAAATAGCAACATCACAATGCCTCCGGAAACAATGCATGATCGAAGAAAGTTGGAATGAATAGAACGAAGAATGAAACCAACATCTTCCACCATAAATGAATTTGAAAGAGCATCCTTACGAAGTAGGATTGAACGGAGTTGTTTGCAAAACAACAACGATAAGGATAAGCTTGTAGTGGGCTTATGAAAACATCTCAAAATTATGAGGTGAGCTTCTGCCACCAACGGAAACAATTGATTGGATTTATATCAACAAGGAGACGAGAAACGTATTTCACCGAGAGGACAAATGAAGAACTTGGGTCCTTTATAAGCACCATAAATAGCAACATTCCTTAGGGAAAGCTTTAGATGAAATATAGCCCAAGATAACTCCAATGAAGAGATTGATGGATTTAAAATACCTCATTCTTGACAACATGTGAATCATGAAACACGAACTCAAATTGTCGAGAATGACATAACACCACCTCAAATGATAAGGTAGAAGAAATTGCACTTCGAAATGCAAGAAGAAGAATACTTGAACTCCTCAAAACAAAACATGTGTTGAACACCATGCTTATTTTTGAGTATAGCTTGACGGATCTTAACTCCGAGAGAAATCTTGATGAACAATTGAAGAATGAAAAGAATCCATGAGGAAGCACCATGTAGAGCCTCCATGATGAACTCCGGTAACCAAAAGGGTGATAGAAAGAAAGAGAAGTTGACAACACAAGGTGAAGCCTTGCAGTGATAAGATGAAGCTTTGAAATGATATAGCCGAGAAAACTTGGAACTCCGGAAAAGAAAGATGAACAGATGAAATCAAGAATTTTGATGAACCTCCGGAATAAGGAATTTAATTTACTCGATGGAACAAGAATAAGAATTACATTATGCTCATCCTTCACCAATTAAATTGATGACAAGCAATGGATTTGGCATACTACTTATTCTCATAGAAAGAATTAAGATAGATATGGCGCAAACTTGAGAAGGTATTGATGGAGCCACCGGTGGAATTCGAAAGAACAAATGAATTAAAGTGATAATCAAGGAAATGAAATCTTGAACAAACCACCATAATAATTGAGAATGAACGTAGCAAAGGCACAATTCACGGGGAAGAATTGTAAAACGAATAAAGATGCTTGACAAAATTTAGATACATTAGAACGAAGAGATCATGAACTGATTAGAGGATATTTCGACGATGCACCGGTGAGATTTGGAAAAACCAGAGTTGAATGCTTGAATGAATAATTCTGATATGATGGGCTCCGAAGAATCAAACTGAAAAGACTCCTGAAATGCTCCGGGTGGGTGAAAAGAATTCTCACAATGAAAACAATTATGAGAATGGCACGAAGCTAGAACCATGAATCTTGAAGAGAATGGAGCAAGATTAAGAGAAAAACTCGTCTTCGGTCTTAAAAATTCGAGAATGACGACGAGAACATCACCATGAATTATTGAAGCACTCCGGAATGAAAATTAGAAAGGTTGAACCAACAATGAAAATAATTTGGAAGATCTTGGAGAAAGACATTTGGCTGATGATAAATCATTCTTCGTCAAACTTTGCAAAGAATTTGAGAATAACTCCGAAAATTAGAAGAGTCGGGTAAGATCACGGGAAAAGACCTGTGGGTTAGGGTCCACTCAAAAGAACCACCGTTGAACAATTGTTTGAAATAGATATTGCACCGGTAGAGTTAAATGGCTTGAATGAGATAGCATCCTCAAAAGAACTTGAGTGAATTGAGAATGGAAACTAGAATCTTCTGAGATATCTTCAACACTCCGGAACAATTGAATAACGAGAAGTGGTTGATTAAGAGATGCACCGACATGAGAAAGCATTAGAAACGAGGAAAAGAATATGATGAATATCGAAAGCTTGAATTAAATCCACCGGAAAAGAATACGAGAATGATGAATGATGGCCTTGAAACTGTTGAGCATCTTCACGGGAAAACACCGGATAAGAACATTGAAAGAAAAGAATGAAGAGACTTCACTCCATAAAAATGGATACTTGATTAAGAAATCTGAGTCCTTGAAGAAAAAGGGTGGGAGGGCGGGAAATCAAAACAACTTAGGTCGGATGAAACGAACACCGTTGAGAAAAAGCTTAGAATTGATCTTGCGAATGTTGGAATGATCGGATTCGCTTGAAGAGAAGCATGCCGGTTGGAAAAGAATTAACATGGCCAGCTCAGTGATCAAGAAGGATTAGTATTCACATAGCAATATGAGAACACCAATTAGGAAAGGTATGGAATCAGCACTTGGCATTGAAGCAACTCGAATACCACAAAACAAAAACAAAAACAAAGGATTGGCTTCAAGAATGAGCCGGAACAAACACATGATAGAGATTTCGCCCAAAGTGTTCGTGGTGGGGCCCACACGGACATGACGTATAGCGGACGTCACGAATGACAAACAAGACGTCCCCGAATCAGCATAGCCAAGGATTCTTTAAGACGTCTCGCGACCACTGTAAATCGACCGTGAATGGGCGGACCACTAGACGTTGAACCCCAATCTCAAATCATACATCTATCGGAAAGATATCCTGTAAGCTACTAGAATTCCCACCTATAAACTCCCAAACTTTCGGTTATGCAATCTGGTGTTGGGGATACAGGGACACAAAATATATCACCCAAACTAACAATACCTAGATCCATTGTATCCATCCGTCAACACATAACCAAGAAACCTTCGAAATCGTGTACCTCGACCTTGAAAAACATCCGTTATACAAGTCATGGCAATACTCCCTTTTCGCCACAAGATCTTTGGGATATCGGGGTTATCTCACCAACAACTGCACAAAAGAGATTTCGATGTCGGTAAAACTCGGTATTCGAGGCGCAGCGATAAAATTGTGACGACAACACCTCGGAGCTCAACTCCCGGGACACCGCCACAACCCCTAAATGTCGGGAGGCACCAAGAACAATGTTCTCGTCACAAAACCATCGGAACGATTCCAAGATACCCACGTGATCCTAAAAAATTTTTAGTGAAATTTGAGGAGAGGAAAGACAAAACATCTCGTCAGATACCTCACCAGAGCGATTTAAGGACCGGGAGTAAAAGAATCCTACTCTCCGATATATAATCCTAAGACTCAAAACATTTTCCATTCTAGACTCAACAACGCCACAAACAATCAAGTAGGGGCTCCTAAGTCGGGAAGGCTCGATTACCAACTTGAAAGCGCCTCGATGCGGCTATATCTCCCTACGTGTCGAAGCACGACTTAGAGGCATAACCGCATTGAAAGCAATGTCGCAAGTGAGGTAATCTTCACACAACCCATGTAATACATAAGGGAAAGAGATACATAGTTGGCTTACAACCGCCACTTCACACCATACATGAGTAAAACATTACATCATACAGATACAAACAAGGTCCGACTACGGACCCAAAATAAAAGAAGACTACCCCAAATGCTACAGATCCCGATCGTCCCAACTGGCTCCACTACTGATCAAGCTGAAACGAAACAACACAAAGAACAAGATCTCCATCGAGCTCCTCCTTGAGCTCGGTCCATCACCTGCACGGTTTCATCGGCACTGCAAACTGGTTTTGGAAGTATCATGAGTCACGGGACTCAACAATCTCACACCCGCGAGATCAAGACTATTTAAGCTTAAAGGTAGGACAGGGTTGTGAGGTGGAGCTGCACAAGCGACTAGCATATATGGTGGCTAACATACGCAAAAGAGAGCGAGAAGAGAAGGCAAAAGCACGGTCGAACAACTATGATCAAGAAGTGATCCTGAACTCCTACTTACGTCGACATAACCCGAAACCGTGTTCTCCTTTCGATCAACCCGAAAAGAGACACTCACGATTACGCACACGGTTGGTGTATTTTAATTAAGATCAACTTCGGGTTTTCTACAACCGACATTAACAAATTCCCATCTGCCACATAACCGCGGGCACGGCTTTCAAAAGTTCAAACCCTGCAGGGTGTCCCAACAAGCCCATGATAAGCTCTCGCGATCAACGAAGAATAGCCTTCTCCCGGGAAGACCGATCAGTCTCGGAATCCGGCTACAAGACATTTCACAGCAATAAAACAAGTCCAGCAAGACCTCCCGATGCGCCGACAATCCCGATAGGAGCTGCACATATCTCGTTCTCAGGGCAACACCGGATGAGACAGGCTACGAGTAAAACCAACCCTCAGGTTGCCCCGAGGTGGCCCCGCAGGCGGCTCGTTTCGGGCCAGCACTTAGAGAAGCACTGGTCCGGGGGGGCTAAATAAAGATGACCCTCGGGCTCCGGAAACCCAAGGGAAAAGGGTATAGGTGAGGCAAATGGTAAAACCAAAGTTGGGCCTTGCTGGAAAAGTCTTATTCAAAGCGAACTGTCAAGGGGGTCCCATAAATCACCCGACCGCGTTAGGGACGCAAAAATCCGGGAACATAATACCGATATGACGGAAACTAGGGCGGCAAGAGTGGAACAAAACACCAGGCATAAGGCCGAGCCTTCCACCCTTTACCAAATATATAGATGCATTAAATAAATAAGATATATTGTGATATCCCAACAAGTAAACATGTTCCAACAAGGAACAACATCTCCATGTTCCAACAAGGAACTAACTTCATCTTCACCTGCAACTAACAACGCTATAAGAGGGGCTGAGCAAAGCGGTAACATAGCCAAACAACGGTTTGCTAGGAAAGGATGGTTAGAGGTTTGACATGGCAATGTGGGTGGTATGATATAGCAAGTGGTAGGCATCGTAGCATAGGCATAGCAAAAGAGCGAGCATCTAGCAAGCAAAGATAGAAGTGATTTCGAGGGTATGGTCATCTTGCCTGAAATCCCGCAAGGAAGAAGAACGAGTCCATGAAGAAGACAAACGGACGAGGTCGAATGAATCCTCACAACTCCGGAACGAAACCGAAGCTAACGAGAGAAGCAAACCGGAAAGAAGCAAACAACATAGTAAACAACCAACACATAAACATGGCATGATGCACAATCAAGTATGATGCATGTCCGGTTTAAATAGCATGGCATGGCAATATGCACAAACAACACTACAAATTAAGTGGAGCTCAATATGCAACGAGTTGCATATTGACGGAACACCACATTCAAATATTTAGTTCTCTCCCGATTAGGTACTCAACAATATTAAATGTTATTAAACATGGCAAGAGGTGAAGCATAATGAAACTATCTATCTAGGCAAGTTTAAATGAGGCCGGAAACAACGAACAACAATTCCGGAAAATCCCCATATGCAAATTATGGATTCGGAACAGATCTGACCTAAAGCATATTTTAGAGTTGTTAAACATGCAAAGCAATGCTACCATGTTAAACTAGGCATTTTTCTACCCCATTTACATATATAATTTAATTAAAATGGAGCTACGGTTATTTAGTTATGAAATAAATCATTTTAGCATGGCATATAAGCAAATTAATGCAAACAACAATTCTAAACATTTAAATGTTGTTATCATGATGCGGATGACAAGTGCAAGGTTATGCAATTTTTATGAAAACGTTAACATGAGCATGTTATGAAGCATTATGTCACCGTGGTGGAAGAAAGGGGTGCCACGGCAACGAATCCGAAAATGGTGCCACGGCAACATATCGGTTCCGACAACTCGATTGAGATATCGGTACAAAGGAAAGCGTGTGAGCGAGTCATGCAAGATGGTGGGGTGATCTCGGATACCGGGTTCCCACGGAACGATGGCATGGCAAAGAGGGCATCGCAAGGATGATTCGATCACGGCGGTCAATCACGGGTTATACCTTGGAACGAGCAATCGGGACGGGTCGAGTTGTCGAGGGAAGTAGATGGAAGTAGACGTTCTCGCGATGATCGTCGAGGGAAGTAGTCGTACACGGCGTAGGGGGAAGTCGTTGTTCACGTTCGATGGTAGTGGTACATCTCGTCATCGGAAGTAGTTGTTCATGTCCCGTGGATGTTCGGGGTCCACGGGGCCTTCGAGGGTCGACGGTAGTGGTACTTGTTCCATCGGGGTACTTGTCGTTTCCGGTTCGGTGGTCGGGTTTCCGTAGGGGTACTTGGCGTATCCGGAGACGACGGTAGAGGTACTCGCGAACTTGGCGGCGGTAGTCGTTCACGTTCTTAGTTGCACAATCTCCCGTAGATGTTCGGGATCACGACGAGGGACTTGCCATCCACGGATTCTTCGGGGTCGACGGTAGAGGTACTTGGCGGACCATGTAGTCGAACTTGGCGCATCCGAAGGGGTACTTGACGAAATCCACCTCGGATGTAGTCGTACACG
This sequence comes from Aegilops longissima, assembly GCA_021605205.1. NCBI lineage: Eukaryota > Viridiplantae > Streptophyta > Magnoliopsida > Poales > Poaceae > Aegilops > Aegilops longissima. The sequence goes on along the minus strand of JAHIAM010002399.1, from coordinate 22,251 downwards.
TTTTTCGTCGTGGTACTTGGCATCACATCGTGTAGTCGAACTTGACGGTGCCACCGTCCTCGAGGGTAGTCGTGGTACTTGGGGTCTTGAACTTGCGGTCTCGGTTCTTGCGACGATGAGATGTACTCGGTGCCAAAATAGTCTTCGGTACTTGACGTTATCGTGCGTGAGGTACTTGGCAGTCTCTGTGAGACGTTGGGCGCCGTGGAAGAACTTGGGGTCAGCAAGGGAGAGCTCCTGGCTCCAGCGACGCGGAGGAGGACAGGGCGCGGGCGGCGATCTGGTGGCGGCGGCCTCCTGCGCGTACATGGCGGCGGCCTCCACGACGAGGAGGAGGAGATGGCGCGGGCACCGGCACGCTGGCGCCAAGGCTTGAGCTCGAGCAGAGGCGCCATGAAGGAGAGGAAGAGGGCCAGGCGCTGGGAAGAGATGGGGAAGCGAGGGAAGGAGCGAGAGGAGGAGATGGGGCTCGGGCGCTGCAGCTCCTGGCGAGGCATGCAAAGGAGGAGGACGAAGGGGGGTCGAGAGAGATCACGGGAGACCAGGCGTGGAGAAGAGATGAGGGGATCGAGGGAAGGGTCTCCCTGGCGCTAGGGTTAGGAGAGACTGAGGGTGCGGCTGGGCCAAGGCCGGCTGGGCCATGGGAGGTTGGCCGGTCTGGGCTGGCTTGGACTAGCTAGATAGGTAGTGGGCTGTGGCTCCTCTCTTTCACACTAATATTTAGCAGAAAAACAACTAAGAGAGACAAAAGAACGAGAGGGTTGGAGAAAGGATTTGGGAACGAGGACAATTTTCCCGGACTCATAAAAATATGAGGAATTTAACAAAAATGATCCAAGGATTTTTGGTGGAACTCCGGAAAATGATAGAATAATAATGGCAAGGTTTTGAGGCCAAACTTGAAGTAGAAAGGGCATGGGATTTTGCAAGTGTGTTATGGTGATTCCAAAACGAGGAATATTTTTAATATAGCTCCCTAATATTGGGAGGATATGTTATAAAGAGAAAACACCATGTGAATTCCCTCGATTTAAATGGATCGAAAAATCCATACAATTTATTTAGTTGAGTTTCAAAAATTAATGAATGATGGCATGATGACATGATGCAATGCAAGAGATGACATGATGCAATGCAAAAACAAAACAAACCACACGACAAAACTCGGAAACCCTGGAAGGCAACTGAAGCTCCGGTCTTGGGGCGTCACAGATAAGCTTTGATGTGATCTCTCTCTCCCCCTTTGACATCAATTTCCAAGAAGGGTCTTCTGGAATTTGTTGTGAATGGGTTTGGTCCTTGATTCACAACTCAAAGCACTGGATAAAATTGTGATGCTTGTAGAGGACAAGATTCATTGAGTGGAGCTGGATCAGAAGAAACACAGAATAACTGGCAAACTGTTTTTCCTGTTGTGAAATCGGTGGCACCGAGTGGTATGCTTCGGTTGTACCGAAAGGATTCAGTTGGACCAAAAACAACAAATCGGTGAAACCGAGTTCATCGATAAAACACTTGTCACCTCAGCTCACTAGACTAGTAAGATCTCACAAAGATTTGCAAGGAATTTACTGAATGATATGCAGTGAATTGGATGCAGGAAATGCACAGCAACTGAATAGAAAAGAAGGAAATCTAGATGAAGTTTTTTTTGAAAGGGGAAACAAATATGCATGAGACAAATGCAAAAACACAGAAGAGAACACGAGTGACGGTGTCCTGGACTAGGGGGTACTCACCACGTCATCTCCCGATCTGTTAGATTGGGCCGAGGACCCCCATGGTCGTATACTCATGGGCCAGTCCGGACAGTTGCCGCGTACAAGGAAGATTCCACAAGACTTGGCAATCAAGACAAGGACTCCTCCCCCATCGGTGTATTCGGCTAGGACTCTTGTTATCCCAGGCCTCTGGTGCATTATATAAACCAGGGCCAGGCTAGTCGACACATGGACAATATACAATATACAACAATCATACCATAGGCTAGCTAGCTTCTAGGGTTTAGCCTCTTTGATCTCATGGTAGATCTACTCTTGTAACACACATCATCAATATTAATCAAGCGGGACGTGGGGTTTTACCTCCATCAAGAGGGCCCGAACACAGGTAAAACATCGTGTCCCTTGTCTCCTGTTACCATCCGCCTAGACGCACATTCGGGACCCCTACCGAGATCCGCGGTTTTGACACCGACATTGGTGCTTTCATTGAGAGTTCCTCTGTGTGTTCGGCAAAAGGTCGATGGCTCGCCTGCAGATCAACTGCGACTTTGGCATCTTCGTCACCAGCTCGACTGGTCATCTTGGTTCGACCAAGGACTGTGCCCTACCTCCGATCGTCATGTTCGGATGAGGGCCTTCATCAACATCAACTCCAATCTCTATCAAGATCATGGAGGGATCATCCAGGGAGCCCGGGGGCTCAACGTCAACATAGCCCTAGGGCGACCGTGCTATTTTTCTGGACAGCGAACTTGCATCCGCCGTCACCGCCTCCTCGAGCGTCGCTTTGATGATTGCTTCGGTGGAATTGTGCGGAATTGAGTCTACAACAACCCTGGAAAATTTCGTCGAGTTCCAATAGAGGAATCTCTGGCAATCTCCGATATACCGGAGCCGCATTGAATCTGGACGAGAATCCGAACGAGTTTAGGGCGTGGTGTCCAGCTTCTAGCTTGGACTTCCTTTGGAAGACCCAACCGTTGATCGGCTGCGGAATTTCTATATCTACCACCCCTCAAAATTTCAGCTCGATCCGACCGTCCAAACTCCGGGAACCTTCCGATTAGTGCATCACTTTTCGGATCTGTTTTCTGCGCAACGAATCCGACCCGAGTTCGCTCTTTTTATGAACGGGATTTGGACATCCTTTTTGAAGGAAGTTTTGTATGGGGTATTGTGTTTTGTTCCCGAACACATCCCACCAACTTTAAGATCTTTTGAACATGATCTTCAACATCATGCTGGTGTCAAACCAGTCATGCAATATTGCTCCACGGCTGCCGACCTGCGCTAGACACGTCGTCACTTTGTTGAGCCGAGCTCAACTTCTTCGGATCATCATCTCGGCAAGCCGAACAAGAGTCCGCATCGTGAAGGATAAATCATCACCAACATCGCCGCCCCACGGATTACACGGAGCGGGCATACCGCGTCGCCGCCGCGGTCGCTTCATCAAGCCGCATCGACCACGTCACGACCTGCATCGGCAGGGCCGCACTATTGCTTCTTCAAGCTGGTGTCCATCACGCCGACCTACTTCGACGTCTCGGCTGGACCGGGGGCTTCGCCATCTCTTCATCAACCTACTCCGGACACTTCGGCGTCACTAGCCGACCAGGCAATGGGTGCGCGGATCGAGTCCCAATTTTGGGAATCACCTTTTCTTCGGATTGCTACAACAAATAAACCAGGTGCCATTAATCCTAGTATTTTTTGCTTGTTTGGGTTCATTTTTTCCAACGAATTATTACTCTGGTTTGTCCATCATATGTACGCAGGTCTATCAAATGGTGGCCGCGTTAACGACGGTTGCATGGTGGTTCGGTCGGTTTCGTACATAGTCCGTGAACGCCGCATCCGAACTCGAAACGACACTGTGAATTCAGGCCTTGCCATGCCTTTACCGCATCATGCCGCCGCCTGCATCGACATTGACTTGGCGCCAGCCATATTTCTTTATTACTCACTTTGCATAAATTATTTATTATGCAACAATTGTTTTACTATTATCTCTGGTTTGCACTATTTTTGTGCACAGAAAATGATCCACCGGACTATATCCTTTAGCGTCACCTCGGCCGGACGGGGGCTTCGTCAACACTTCATTACCCCATGCCGGGGACTTGGCATCATTCTGCCGTCCTGCATTGACTGTGCTATGTCACCACTTCGGAGTGCCGAGCTCTTTGCTCCGCCACCTCGGGACCGGCTTGGGGGATGGAACCTTGTCCCGCATCAAGCTCGGACCGCGTCGTCAATACCAAACACATTAACCAGCTAAGTTGCCTTCATGCTCAAAGTTTTAAATTTCTAACTTATGTTCGGTTTGACCAAGCATTATACCTTTTGGAAAAAGTTGCTTGTAAAAATTTTCCTTGTCGAAACTTTGTTCTTTTACTTGACGCGCTACCCGCTCTCATTATACACGGGGCTTCTTTAATGAAGCTTATTAATTTGGGCTTTATGCCCAACACATGTGTCACACTTCCGCATGTACCTTTTATTCACCATTATATGCATCGATATGACTTAAGTTTTGGCCAAGCTGGGTTGCTGGCTCTGTGCTTACCCCTCGTTCCCGATTGTTCGGCTAGGTGGTAAAGGAAGCACCTCTGCGATTATTATCGCCGGTCAGCGGATGTGTACCTCAGACTGGGTGAAGCCGAAGCTAAGCGTTCTTAAGGGAATACTCGGTCGGTGAACTAAAAGATGATTTCTTACCTATTTATTTACCTGCCCCGAAGTTTTTCTGCTCTTTTCGCATCCGGACATGCACTTTAGGGCATGCCTCCCGAGAAAGGAACCCCTAACGGAACTATTCTCCCTAGAAGATGTTTCTTACTAACCATGTAATATAACATAACTAGTTGGGCACTTGTCTGATAAAGCACTAATGACCCTACGCCTGGTCTCCACGCATGCCCCGGTTTTTATAACCGCGAGGGTATTCGGACACACTCGGACTATTGGGTCCAGAGGTTGAAGCGAAAAGGTCCGCTTCTGACGGGACGATCTACAATCCGGCTAGAAGGCATTCTACATGTCACCTTACATTTTATAGTCAATTTTACCCAAGTCACTTGGGGGCTCTTATGTTTATTTGAGCCATTTCATACTAAGTGTTTTTCTTCTTAGTCGTTGCAAAGTTAAAGCACGCGAAGCATTTTTCTCTAAAGTCCAATTTTCAGATTGGCACCGAACACTTGATCTTGTTCGTACGTCATGTTTTTACCGACGTTTTTGGTTTTCAAGCTTTTGGCACTTTTAACTATTTGTGTGTTTTCAGCACAAGTCTCATGATTCAACGCCGAGACACCTTTAGAGATTCGCAAAAACATTCTCGGATATTTCTATATATGCATCAGTTTGAATTGTGTCTTGGTCAATAGTTGGGTTACGGCTCCAGCTTGCCTCCTACGTTCCGCTTTGTTCGGCTAGGTGTGCAAAGGAGAACCACTGCGATTGTGCTTCCAGCTCGCATGGTCAAGCACCTCAGTGGAAAAAGCCGAAAACTGACTGTCACAATAGGTGTAAACTGGTCAACGATCCGATGACTATATTAAATGACGGGCCATTCATAACATTGGCCGAAGTGTTTCCGCTTGACCTCGATCGTCGCGAACACTACCGGGGCTAGTAATCGCCACCCAAACTAAATCCTCAATATTTTGCTCTTACATCGAGCTGAGGTTTCATGATCATGCTTAGCGTGACAACCCAAAGAAAGGAACCGATAAGCGGGACTATTTTCTTTGGAAGACATTTCTTCATTAAACAGTAATATAACATATCTCTCTGCGTACCTTTGTTTATAAAACCGTATGGCCAGATTGCCTTGTTTGTCGTAAATCTTTGCCCTCATAAAGGCTTTATAAAATAGGACAAACACTCCTCGACTCTTGGCCGAGGAGGTTAAGCCGATGGTCGGTCAACAAAGTTTTGTACAATGCGGATCCGAGCATTAATGACATAAAGTACTTGGATACATCGAGTCATTACACATAATTTGTGATTTTACTATGGATATCGATCCTTAATTCGCCACCGTGCCGCATTAAGGCTCGGGAACTCTTGGCTTCGGGCTTATTATTTACAAATATTAAAGGGCACATCGATCCCCGATCTGGTATTGCCACCCGACCGGTGTCTCGGGGCTACTGCATTGCTGTCCAATGCGAGAAAATTTTAAGTGTATCTGATCTCGAGGAGATTTTGATCCTCGGGTTGGTCACCGCACCCAACCTTGAGTCTTGAGGACTGAAACACGCCGCTTTTGTGTCCCGAAGTATTCTGCCGAGCTAGGACTTGATCCTCGGACCGATTTTGCAAATCAACTTTGAGTCTCGGCAGCTACGGGATCAGCGGTCTTATGTCATCCTTCATGGGCATCTCGGTTTTAGACCGATACACACCTTGAGGGCTCTGGCCATGTATCTCGGCAGAGAATAAATTGCATCAATAAAAATATTGACAAAAATCGCCCACATTTGGGGTGGTGCACCGCCTCGAAGCAGTCCGGCATAAAGCTCGGGCGCTAGTGGCTGGCTCCATAGAGGGCATTTCGGCATTAAGCTTGGCTAAACTCCTTCAAATTCTTTGAACCAAGGTGATTCGACACCTCGGATACAGATCCGGCGTTGGAGCTCGGATACATAGTCCGGCGTTGGAGCTCGGATACAGTCCGGTGTTGGAGCTCGGATACATAGTCCGGTGTTAGAGCTGGGAAGCAGTCCGGCATTGGTGCTCGGCTGCAAAAGATACCTCAAATGTAGTCCGGCGTTGGAGCTCGGACGCAAGAGGACGTTGCCGCCCGGGAACAACTTCAAACCCGAGGCGTGGCATAAAAATAACAAGGCATTGATAAAGGCCGGAAACTTAAAGGGGCTCCTCGGATACCCGACGTGTAAACTCGTCGAATGCATTTCGGCGATCCTCAAGATCGAAGATGAGAAGATTTGTTGAACCAGTTTTCAAGGCCGGCGACTGAAGACGAAGAACGGTTCGGAAGAATCGAGGAGCGTCCCTAAACTTGAAGACCGGTTCAGGGGGCTACTGACGGTGTCCTGGACTAGGGGGTACTCACCACGTCATCTCCCGATCTGTTAGATTGGGCCGAGGACCCCCATGGCCGTATACTCATGGGCCAGTCCGGACAGTTGCCGCGTACAAGGAAGATTCCACAAGACTTGGCGATCAAGACAAGGACTCCTCCCCCATCGGCGTATTCGGCTAGGACTCTTGTTATCCTAGGCCTCTGGTGCATTATATAAACCAGGGCCAGGCTAGTCGACACATGGACAATATACAATATACAACAATCATACCATAGGCTAGCTTCTAGGGTTTAGCCTCTTTGATCTCGTGGTAGATCCACTCTTGTAACACACATCATCAATATTAATCAAGCAGGACGTAGGGTTTTACCTCCATCAAGAGGGCCCGAACCTGGGTAAAACATCATGTCCCTTGTCTCCTGTTACCATCCGCCTAGACGCACAGTTCGGGACCCCCTACTCGAGATCCGCCGGTTTTGACACCGACAATGAGAGAACTTCATCTAGAGATGGTCGGCAACAAAGTCACCTATGTTAGAGTATATTGACTTAGGAGTCAAGTGAGATCACTTGATCATAGGTCATACTCATCGTTTAAGCTCAAAATGGGGTTACCATTTTTCATTTAAGCATCTTGATGTATTCACATCTTGTCGAGTTGCTTTAGCTCATGACTCGGAGTAAAGCTTCTCTAAGATGGAATAACATACCTTGGTTGGTGGTGTTGATCATGTAGTTGAACTTGTGTGGGTTGCTCAAGGTTGATGTAGCTCATCAAGAGTTGAGAGCACCACTTGGAATTTGAGTCCATCTACCTACATGGGTTAGTTCTTGCAAGGAGTAGCACTTGTGTATCCAAAAATGGTAATCATGAAGCTGAACATAGAGTTTGTTAAAGGATATGTTTGAATGATTCCGTGCTTCCTTGTCTTCAACCACCATAGTGTAGAGACTTGGTGATGTAGAGATTGCTCAAGATGTGAGTAGATTACGATCTCATGGAATTTGTTTCAACCAAGTACCTACATGGGTTAGATAACATGCAAGATGCAAATATATCCAAGATATAATATTTTTATCATAAGAGAGATATCATGGATTAGTCATAAGCTCATGTCTTGCATGTATCCAATGGAGTTTCTACTCCAAGTTTGAAGCATCAATGATGTTCAATTCTCCTCTCAACCTATTCGCAAAAAAAAATTCTCCTCTCAACCTGCAAAACACATTCTCATCAAGAGGTTTAGTAAATATATCCGCTAACTGCTTTTTGGTGTGAACATGCTTAAGTTTAATGTCACCCTTAGCAACATGATCTCGAATGAAATGATGACGAACTTCAATATGCTTAGTTCGAGAATGTTGTACGGGATTATGATGAATTTTGATAGAACTTTCATTGTCACAAAGCAATGGAACATGTTTCACATATATCCCATAATCTTTAAGAGTTTGGGTCATCCAAAGTAATTGAGCACAACATGAACCAGCGGCAATGTACTCCGCTTCGGCTGTAGATAAGGATACCGAGTTTTGTTTCTTGGAGGACCAAGACATAAGAGATCTACCAAGAAATTGACAAGTACCCGAAGTGGACTTTCTATCAACCTTGTCTCCGGCATAGTCCGAGTCGGAGTAGCCAACAAGATCGAAAGAAGCCCTCTTAGGATACCAAATGCCAAAATTTGGAGTATGAATTAAGTATCTCACTATCCTTTTTACGGCCTTAAGATGACATTCTTTAGGAGCAGCTTGATATCTTGCACACATGCACACACTTAGCATAATATCGGGATGTGAAGCACATAGGTATAACAATGAACCAATCATAGAGCGATAAACCTTTTGGTCAACAGGTTTACCATCTTTGGTCAAATCAAGATGTGCACTAGTAGGCATGGGTGTAGACATACCTTTGCACTCGTGCATATTGAACTTCTTGAATAAGTCCTTAGTGTACTTCGTTTGAGAAACAAAAGTACCTTCCTTAGTTTGCTTGATTTGCAACCCAATAAAGAATTTGAGTTCACTCATCATTGACATCTCAAATTTCTCCGACATTAGCTTTCCAAGCTTCTCACTAAAATGAGGGCTAGTTGATCCAAATATGATATCATCAACATAAATTTGGCATACAAATAATTCTCCATTAACCCTTTTAGTAAAAAGTGTGGAATCAATTTTCCCAATTTCAAATCCTTTTCAAGAAGAAACTTGGTCAAGATTTATACCAAGCTCTAGGAGCTTGTGTAAGACCATAAAGGGCTTTGTGAAGTTTGTAAACATGATTTGGTTTCTTAGGATTGACAAAGCCGGAGGTTGTTTAACATAAACTTCCTCCTCTATTTCACCATTTAGAAAAGCACTTTTAATGTCCATTTGGTACAAGGTGATATCATGGTGATTAGCATAGGCAAGTAAGATGCGAATGGACTCAAGTCTAGCAACGGGAGCATAACTCTCACCATAGTCCATACCTTCGACTTGTGTGTAGCCTTGGGCGACAGGCGTGCTTTGTTGCGAACTACTTGTCCATCTTCATCTTGCTTGTTGCGAAACACCCATTTGGTACCGATGATGTTGTGGTTGTTGTCGGGCTTCTCAACGAATGTCCAAACTTGGTTTCTCTCAAAGTTGTGTAGCTCTTCATGCATAGCATTTATCCAATCCGGATCTTCCAATGCTTCTTCGACCTTCATAGGTTCAATGCTAGAGATGAAAGAATAGTTTTCACAAAAGTTAGCTAAACGAGTTTTAGAGCGAGTGATTCTCCCGGTTTGAATATCATTGTAGATTTGCTCGACGGGATGGTCTTTAGCAATTCTTGCTCGAACTCGTGAAAGCTTTTGCTTGGGTCTCGGTTGAACATCTTCTTCATCTTGTTCTTCTTCTTATTCTTCTTCTTCTTCTTCTTCTTCTTGATCTTCTTCATTGTTGGCGTTGTCGTTTTCTTGTCGTGGTGGAGAAGGAGGTTGTTGACGTTCGTGATGTTCTTCCTCGTTTTCTTCATCTTGGTGTGTTCCACTTGTGGATGCTTCTGTATCAACTCTTGGTTCACCTTGTCGTGAAGTAGAAGCTTCCACTTGGACAGACGAGGTACTCTCCTTCACCTCCGTTGGACGGACCTTGCCAATAGACAAGTCTTGGATTGCTTCCGAAGGGTCTTTGTCTCCTACATCAATTGGCAATTGCTCTACTTGCGAGCCGTTATATTCATCAAACTTCACATCTACCGTCTCTTCAACCTTTCGGGTGAAATTGTTGTAGACACGGTAGGTGTGAGAGTTTGAGCCATAACCTAATAGGAAACCTTCATGTGATTTAGGAGCAAATTTTGAACGACGATGTTTATCAAGAATGTAGCACTTTGAGCCGAATACTCGAAAGTATCCAACTTGGGGTTTGTTACCGGTGAGGAGCTCGTATGCCGTCTTGCCGAGCAGCTTGTGAAGATACAAGCGATTTATTGCATGACAAGCTGTCTCATCCGCTTCTGCCCAAAAGTGCTTCGGCGTCTTGTACTCATCAAGCATCGTTCTCGCCATTTCGATGTGCGTCCGGTTCTTCCTCTCAACAACTCCATTTTGTTGAGGTGTGTACGTAGCCGACAACTCGTGTGAAATCCCTTCTTCGTCAAGAAAGGTGTCCACATTTGCGTTCTTGAACTCCGTTCCATTGTCGCTGCGAACCTTCTTGATCTTTACTTCAAATTGATTTTGGGCCTTCCTAGCGAAGTTTTTGAAGATCATTTGGACCTGCGATTTATCATCGAGAAAGAACACCCACGTAAATCTTGAAAATTCATCAACTATAACTAGACCAAAAGAATTTCCATCAAGACTTTTGTAAGCGTTGGGACCAAAGAGATCCATATGAAGTAGCTCGAGTGGCCTCCTTGTGGTCATGATGTTCTTCACGGGATGCCTTCCTCCAACCCGTTTACCTGCCTGACAAGCACTGCAAAGTCTATCCTTATCAAATATGACATCGTTAACTCCAAGGATATGATTTCCTTTAATAAGCTTGTCAAGGTTTCTCATGCCAACGTGACCTAGTCGTCTATGCCATAACCAACCTTTTGAGGATTTAGCAATGAAGCAAGTTTTAGGTTGTGCCTTTTTAGAGAAATCAACAATGTAAAGATCACCTCTACGTATACCGGTAAAGACCATTTTATGACTGTCTCGACGAAACACTTGGCAGTCTACTTCAGTAAATAGGACATTGAAACCGAAATCAGCAAGTCTAGATACTGAAAGTAAGTTGTAGCCAAGTGATTCAACGAGCATAACATTCTGAATGGAGCTATCATGTGAGATGGCCACCTTACCGAGGCCAACCACCTTAACCTTTGAGTTGTCACCGAAAGTGACATACTTTCGAGGACTATCATTTTCAGCGAGCTCACGAAACATGTCTTTATCTCCGGTCATGTGATCGGTACATCCACTGTCAAGAACCCATTCCTTTCCTCCTGACACATATCCCCGAAGATTTGCCATAAGACCAAAATGTCTCATTGCATCATCAAGATCGAAGTCACTATCATTATCCTCATCATAGTATCCATGTTCAACATCGTCATGTGGTGGATCAAGTCCTAGAGAGGGTAATTCGTTAGAGTGAGTTTGACAATGATCTTGCTTATGAATTCTTATAGCTTCGGAAATAATATCACCAATAATTACAACATCTCCTTTGGCACGCATAAGGTCGGTAAGTTCAAATAGACGATCACCAAACATAGGATCACTAGTATTTATCTTACTCAAGGCAATAGACTTATGGAGAATCTCATCTAGATTTTTCAAGGAATAATTTGGAAAGCGTTCCTCAAGAAATTTCCATATAGTGTAGGCACACTCAAGAGTAGGCAAGATTCTAATTAAGTTTCTAGGCAAGCCTCTAGTGATAAGTTTAACAGTTCTAAGATTTCTAATCATGTCAATTGATTCATCAAGGGTAGGATGCATAGGATCAACATGAGGTGCACAAGGGCTAGCAATGTACTTGTTCAAATGATATTGATTGAAAATTACAAGCATCTCATTTTTCCACTCATGAAAATACTCTCCATCAAGAATAGGCACTCTATGTCTAAGACTCCCCAAAGTAGACTCATCCATCTTCCTCCAATGGTGATTAAACCAAGGCAATGGAGACCAAAGCTCTGATACCACTTGTAGGATCTTGAGAAGAGGTGTCTAGGGGGGGGGGGGGTGATTAGACACTAAGTACCAAAGTTGCAGTTTTTAACTTCTTTAGGTTTAAATGGAGTTTAGGCACAAGTTTAGCATTCACAATACATAACAAGCAAGCATGCAAAGAGTATGTGAGCAGCGGAAAATAAAGCATGCAACTTGCAAGAATGTAAAGGGAAGGGTTTGGAGAATTCAAACGCAATTGGAGACACGAATGTTTTTGTCGTGGTTCCGATAGGTGGTGCAATCGTACATCCACATTGATGGAGACTTCAACCCACGAAGGGTAACGGTTGCGAGTCCATGGAGGGCTCCACCCACGAAGGGTCCACGAAGAAGCAACCTTGTCTATCCCACCATGGTCGTCGCCCACGAAGGACTTGCCTCACTAGTGGTAGATCTTCACGAAGTAGGCGATCTCCTTGCCCTTACAAACTCCTTGGTTCAACTCCACAATCTTGTCGGAGGCTCCCAAGTGACACCTAGCCAATCTAGGAGACACCACTCTCCAAGAAGTAACAAATGGTGTGTTGATGATGAACTCCTTGCTCTTGTGCTTCAAATGATAGTCTCCCCAACACTCAAATCTCTCTCATAGGATTTGGATCTAGTGGAAAGAAGATTTGAGTGGAAAGCAACTTGGGGAAGGCTAGAGATCAAGATTTATGTGGTTGGAATGGAATATCTTGGCCTCAACACATGAGTAGGTAGTTGTCTCTCAGAAATAGGATGCTGGAAGTGTAGGCTTGTTCTGATGGCTCTCTCCACGAATGAAGAGGAGGTGGAGGGGTATATATAGCCTCCACACAAAATCTAACCGTTACACACAATTTACCAAACTCGGTGGGACCGAATCAACAAACTCGGTCGGATCAATTTAGTAAACCGAGTGACCGTTAGGGTTTTCGGTGGGACCGATATGCAACTCGGTAGGACCGATATGCAACTCGGTAGGACCGATATGGTTAGGGTTAGGGCATAACATAATCTCGGTGAGACCGATTACACAAACTCGGTGGGACCGATTTTGGTAATAAGTTAACCAGAGAGTTGGTCAGACAAACTCGGTGGGACCGGTTTCTCAAACTCGGCGGGACCGATTTTGGTAATAAGTTAACCAGAGAGTTTGCATTGTAATCTCGGTAGTACCGATTACACAAACTCGGTGAGACCGATTTTGGTAATGGACATACACAGAGAGATTACAATTCCATCTCGGTGAGACCGAGATCCCTATCGGTGAAACCGATTTGCCTAGGGTTTGTGGCAGTGGCTATGACATCTGAACTCGGTGGCGCCGGATAGAAAGAATTGGTGGGGCCGAGTTTGACTTTAGGTTTAGGTCATATGTGGAAGTGGGAAAGTAGTGGAGGGTTTTGGAGCATATCACTAAGCACATGAAGCAAGAGGCTCATTAAGCAACACCTCATCCCTCCTTGATAGTATTGGATTTTCCTATAGACTCAATGTGATCTTGGATCACTAAAATGTAAAATGAAGAGTCTTGAGCTTGAAGCTTGAGCCAATCCTTTGTCCTTAGCATCTTGAAGGAGTTCCCACATCCTTTAGTCCATGCCACTCCATTGTTGAACTTATCTGAAACATACTAGATAAAAGTGTTAGTCCAACAAGAGATATGTTGACATTAATTACCAAAACCACCTAGGGAGCACTTGTGCTTTCAGGGGCGCTACAAGTTTTACTAGCATATTGGATAACATTTAATTTCTTATCAACTCTTTGTCCTAGAACAACACCTACAACATAATCACTAGCATCACACATAATTTCAAAGGGTAAATTCCAATCAGGTGGCTGAACAATAGGTGCAGAAATCAAGGCTTTCTTAAGTATTTCAAATGCTTCTACACAATCATCATCAAATATAAAAGGAACATCTTTTTGTAAGAGATTAGTCAGAGGCCTAGAAATTTTAGAGAAGTCCTTAATGAACCTCCTATAAAAACCGGCATGACCAAGGAAACTTCTTATACCTTTGATGTCCTTAGGACACGACGTCTTTTCAATAACATCAACTTTAGCTTTATCAACTTCGGTACCTCTTTCAGAAATTTTGTGCCCCAAGACAATACCTTCATTAACCATAAAGTGGCACTTCTCCCAATTCAAGACAAGATTAGTTTCTTCACATCTCTACAAAACTCGATCAAGGTTGCTCAAGCAATCATCAAAAGAAGTTCCATAAACGGAAAAATCATCCATGAAAACCTCCACAAAAATCAGAGAATATAGCCATCATGCATCTTTGAAAGGTAGCAGGTGGATTGCTTAAACCAAAAGGCATACATCTATAAGCAAAGGTACCGAAAGGGCGAGTAAAAATGGTCTTATCCTGATCATCTTTTGACACAGGTATTTGAGAGAAACGAGAGTAACCATCTAGAAAGGAAAAATGTGTATGTTTAGATAATCTTTCTAGCATTTGATCAATAAAAGGTAAGGGGTAATGATCTTTTCTAGTAGCTTTATTTAATTTGCGGAAGTCAATTACCATTCTATAACTCGTAACAATTCATTGTGGGATCAATTGATCTTTATCATTAGGAACAACGGTAATACCTCCCTTCTTAGGGACACAATGGACAGGACTTACCCACTGACTATCAGCAACATGATAAATTATACCTGCCTCCAGGAGCTTTAGTATTTCATTTCTTACCACTTCTTTCATCTTAGGATTTAACCGTCGTTGGTGATCAACAACCGGTTTAGCGTCTTTCTCTAATTTAATTTCGTGTTGGCATAGAGTGGGACTAATGCCCTTAAGATCATCAAGAGTATATCCAATAGCAACACGGTGCTTCTTCAGAGTTTTCAATAATTTCTCCTCTTCCTGCTCTGAAAGGTTAGCACTAATAATAATAGGATATATCTTATTTTCATTAAGATAAGCATATTTAAGAGTATCTGGAAATGGTTTAAGCTCAAACACGGGATCACCCTTGGGTGGAGGAGGATCCCCTAGGATTTCAATAGGCAAGTTGCGTTTCAAAATGGGTCCATGTTTAAAGAATACTTCATCTATTTCCATTCTTTCATTCATGAACATATCATTTTCATGATCCAGCAAATATTGTTCTAAAGGATCATTAGGAGGCACAACAATAGAAGCAAGACCAATAATTACATCTTTACTAGGCAATTCTTTATCATGGGGTTGTCTATGAAATTTAGAAAAAATAAAATCATGAGACATATCTCCTAACCCAACAGTTACAATATCCTTTTCGCAATCTATCCTAGCATTAACAGTATTCAAGAAGGGTTTACCAAATATAATGGGACAAAAGTTATCTTGCGGGGAAGCAAGAACAAGAAAATCAGTAGGACATTTAATTTTCCCACACAAGACTTCTACATCTCTAACAATCCCAACCAGTGAGATAGTATCTCTATTGGCAAGCTTAATAGTAACATCAATATGTTCTATCTCAGCAGGTGCAATATCATGCATAATTTCTTTATATAGGGTGTAAGGTATTGCACTGACACTAGCACCCATGTCACATAAGCCATGATAGCAATGATCTCCTATTTTAACAGAAATAATAGGCATGCCTACAATAGGTCTATGTTTATTTTTAGTATCGGGTCCAGCAATTCTAGCAGCTTCATCACAGAAGTAAATAACATGCCCATCAATATTATCAACCAAGAGATCTTTAACCATAACAATACTAGGTTCAACTTTAATTTGCTCAGAGGGGTTGGGTGTTCTAATATTACTTTTGTTGACCACAGTTGAAGCTTTAGCATGATCCTTTATTCTAACCGGGAAAGGTGGTTTTTCAACATAAGCAGTAGGAACAATAGGATCAACATTATAAATGATAGTCTTTTCTTCAACTTTAATAGGTGCAACTACTTTTACTTCAATGGGAGGATTATATTTAAACCACTTCTCCTTAGGGAGATCAACATGAGTAGCAAAGGATTCACAGAAAGAAGCTACTATCTCAGAGTCAAGTCCAAATTTAGTGCTAAATTCACGGAAAACATCGGTATCCATAAAAGATTTAACACAATCAAACTTAGGTGTTATACCTGACTTCTTACCTCCGTCAAGATCCCAATCTTTAGAGTTGCATTTAATTCTTTCTAATAAATCCCATTTGAATTCAATAGTCTTCATCATAAAAGAACCAGTACAAGAAGTATCGAGCATGGAGCGATTATTGAGAGAAAGCCGAGCATAAATTTTTTGAATAATTATTTCTCTTGAGAGCTCATGATTGGGCCATGAATATGGGAGGTGTCCTGGACAAGCAGCCGCTCGGCATCAGCATTGACATACACCTCATGCAGGGTGTCGAAGAACTGCTGCACTTCAGCATCCTCCGGCTCCTTCCAGCTCGGGACGGGGCCGTGCGCGTTGCAGTCCGGCATCATGGCAATGATCTCGGACCGACGCGAGTTATTACACAACGGGACCACCCTCATTGGCAGCTTGAATAACAGCCCCTTGAGGACCTTGCCGGCCTTCGCGGTGGCCCTCGCAACCTTGCCGGTCCGCTCGACCTCGCCGTCACAGCCCACATCAAGCTGGAAGAGCCGCTGGCAGAAATGGGCGTGCGCCATCACCGTGAAGTTGTGATCGAGGCCGGGGCGGAGCCGCATGATGTCGGCGGGGTTCGTGAAGAGCCAGGCCGGCCTCCCCTTGTTATGCAGAGGAGCGATCCGGCGACGGATGAAGTCTGCCCCGATCATCTCAAGGGTGAGCCCGGCCTGGGTAAGCCGGAGAATCCTGGTGGTGGCGATCGTGAGCTTTCCATCATCGGCGTCGACATCGCTCCAATCGCTGCCGCGAACCGGCGGCGCCCGGTGAACTTTGCAGAACACCGGCGGGTCCTTCTCTTCAATCCAGCACCACCGGCCCCGCCACTCCTCCCACCTCTCCTTCATGGCACCATCCGGGTACGCCTCCTTGGATCTTGGGATCCAAGTGACGCAACCAGAGATGGCACCCCCCGTCTGGATCCGAGGGAAGAAATAGTGGCGGAAGAGCGCCGTGCTGGGGTGCACCCCGGCAAAGCCTTCACAAAGGTGCGCGAAAAGGGCCATGCACGCCACCGCATTCGGAGTAAAATCCAAGAGACAGAAGCCGAAGGTGTGCATGATGTCGCTGACGAAATCGGAGAAGGGAGGGCAGAGCCCACAAGAAAAGTAATCAACGAAGAAGGGGTACCGATTTGGGGCAGGCTCGGCGCAGGCGGCGGGATGACGCTGCTGCGTGGTGGTGCCCGAATCCCCCGTCTTCACTCCTCACAGGGGCTTGAAGGAGTCCCAAAGCTCGAACACGTCGACCATCGAGGGGAAGAAGAAGGCGGACTGCGTCCGTTGCTCCGACAGCGCGCTCTCCGGCGGCTCCACATCCCCGGCATCCTTGGCCACCCCTTTGCCCTTGGCGGATTTTGGCGCCATGGTGGCTGAAGGAGGAGGGAGGAGCGGAGGGCGGCAGAAGCACAATGGCGGCGAGCAGAGACGAAGCTTGGAGAAGGGGAGGGAGACAGGCGGAGGTCTCCGGGATTGGGGTTGCGCGAAGGGTAAAAGGAACAGTGCGCCCGCGGTTATCCCTTTTTATGGGGAAGCCGCGGGTCGCGCCGCCCATTTACTGCGATGTGACGCATGCGTGTGAAAACCGTCCCACGCATGCCACCCATGTCACGCACACCCCATCACGCCACGCGCCTTGCCTGGTCGTGGGTAACACACAGCGAAAAATCTTACCACGGTAAAAACCGCCCCGCCTGCCCGCGCACCGTTTTGGGCCTGACCCAACAACGTGTCGCGCTTATGTGGCCCAGCCCGGGGCTCTGTCGGTGTACAAAACTAGGGGCACATTTTGTACCCTTTACCTGCACGGCAGTCGAGCGCTACCGCGACCACACCAAGCAGAGCGAGGGAGGTGAGCCAAGGTAAGACCGAAGCCCAAGATGGCCAGAACAACGCCAAGGCCACAAAGAGCAAAGGGACGCAGCAGGTTCCACCGGCAAGAGGCCCTTGCCGGGGGCAGCCTCGGCAGCCCCGGCAAGACCCTTGCCGGGGCAGCTCGCCCCACACCAACGGAGTGAGCCACCCTTGAGCCCACGACCCCCAACGCCATCATCCGCGTGGAGCCAGGGCTCAGGAAGGCACCTCCAAGGTGGCATGCAGATCTTTGTGAAGACATATCCAAGAATAGACGAGGATTAGAAGACAACGACCCCCGGCAAGACCCTTGCCGGGGACAAAGGCGTACCACGACAAGGCCCTTGCCGGGCCACCCGGCAAGGCCCTCACCACGCGCACCAGCAGGGCCACCGTCAGGCCCGCACCAGCCAAGTCTCCGCCGCTGTTCGCATGCAGCTGCTGACCCAACCAGCTGGGCAGGCACCCGCGTGGCAACATGCAGCCCTTCGTGGAGGCTCCACCACCGCGCCACCTCAGCTGCCTGCCTGCCTACATGGCACCGCATGCATCGCTGGCCAGGACGCGTGTCGAAGCTTGGAGGAGCGGTGACGGACAGGACGGGCCTCTCCCCCGTCCCCAATAAAGCGAAGGGACACCTGCACGATGCATCAAATGCGTCTTGTCCTGTAATTCGAAGAATAACCTCGCAACACTGTTGCCTTTCCACCTCCTGTGTGCCACTGTGGCAACCCCTTTTTTCTATAAAAGGAGGCCCAAGGTGACGAGGAGAAGGATTCGGCTTTTTGGAGCTCGTTACACTCCGTAGCTAGTTCAAGAACTCAGAATACATCCACCAAAGCAGGACTAGGGTTTTACGCATCCTCGCGGCCCGAACCTGGATAAACGAACCATGTGCTCTCTGTTAGATCCGCTCTTCTCTCAACCCCGTGCCTCGCAACCGCAGTAGTGATTCTTGTGATCCCATAGGTGTCGTTTTCCACCGACACGAGGTAGACTATGGTGGAGGGGGGCACCGCACATGGCTAAAAGATCAAACGATCAATTGTTGCGTCTCTAGGGTGCCCCCTGCCCCCGTATATAAAGGAGCAAGGGGGGAGGTGCGGCCGGCCAGGAGGGGCGCGCCAGGAGGAGTCCTACTCCCATCGGGAGTAGGACTCCCTCCCTTTTCCTTGTTGGACTAGGAGTGGAGAGGGAAAGAGGAGGGAGAGAGGAAGGAAGGGGGGCGCCGCCCCCCTCTCCTTGTCCTATTCGGACTAGGGGGGAGGGGCGTGCGGCCCTGCCCTGGCCGCCTCTCCTCTTCTCCACAAAGGCCCACTATGGCCCATTAAGCCCCCGGGGGGTTCCGGTAACCCCTCGGTACTTCGGTAAAATCCCGATTTCACCCGGAACACTTCCGATATCCAAACATAGGCTTCCAATATATCAATCTTCATGTCTCGGCCATTTCGAGACTCCTTGTCATGACCGTGATCACATCCGGGACTCCGAACAACCTTCGGTACATCAAAACATATAAACTCATGATATAACTGTCATCGAAACGTTAAGCGTGCGGACCCTACGGGTTCGAGAAATATGCAGACATGACCGAGACACGTCTCCGGTCAATAACCAATAGCGGAACCTGGATGCTCATATTGGCTCCCACATATTCTACGAAGATCTTTATCGGTCAAACCACATAACAACATACGTTGTTCCCTTTGTCATCGTATGTTACTTGCCCGAGATTCAATCGTCGGTATCTCAATACCTAGTTCAATCTCGTTGCCGGCAAGTCTCTTTACTCATTCTGTAATACATCATCCCGCAACTAACTCATTAGTTGCAATGCTTACAAGGCTTATAGTGATGTGCATTACCGAGTGGGCCTAGAGATACCTCTCCGACAATCGGAGTGACAAATCCTAATCTCAAAATACGCCAACCCAACAAGTACCTTTGGAGACACCTGTAGAGCACCTTTATAATCACCCAGTTACGTTGTGACGTTTGGTAGCACACAAAGTGTTCCACCGGTAAACGGGAGTTGCATAATCTCATAGTTACAGGAACATGTATAAGTCATGAAGAAAGCAATAGCAACATACTAAATGATCGAGTGCTAAGCTAACGGAATGGGTCAAGTCAATCACATCATTCTCCTAATTATGTGATCCCGTTAATCAAATGACAACTCATGTCTATGGCTAGGAAACATAACCATCTTTGATCAACGAGCTAGTCAAGTAGAGACATACTAGTGACACTCTGTTTGTCTATGTATTCACACAAGTATTATGTTTCCGGTTAATACAATTCTAGCATGAATAATAAACATTTATCATGAAATAAGGAAATAAATAATAACTCTATTATTGCCCCTAGGGTATATTTCCTTCAGTCTCCCACTTGCACTAGAGTCAATAATCTAGATCACATCGCCATGTGATTTAACATCAATAGTTCACATCACCATGTGATTAACACCCATAGTTCACATCGTCATGTGACCAACACCCAAAGGGTTTACTAGAGTCAATAATCTAGTTCACATCGCTATGTGATTAACACCCAAAGAGTACTAAGGTGTGATCATGTTTCTCTTGTGAGAGAAGTTTAGTCAACGGGTCTGCCATATTCAGATCCATATGTATTTTGCAAATTTCTATGTCGACAATGCTCTGCACGGAGCTATTTTAGCTAATTGCTCCCACTTTCAATATGTATCCAGATGAAGACTTAGAGTCATCTGGACCAGTGCCAAAACTTGTATCGACGTAACCCTTTTATGACAAACCTTTTGTCACCTCCATAATCGAGAAACATATCCTTATTCCACTAAGGATAATTTTGACCGCTGTCCAGTGATCGACTCCTAGATCACTATTGTACTCCCTTGCCAAAATCAGTGTAGGGTATACAATAGATCTGGTACATAGCATGGCATACTTTATAGAACCTATGGCTGAGGCATAGGGAATGACTTTCATTCTCTTTCTATCTTCTGCTGTGGTTGGGCTTTGAGTCTTACTCAATTTCACACCTTGCAACACAGGCAAGAACTCTTTCTTTGACTGTTCCATTTTGAACTACTTCAAAATCTTGTCAAGGTATGTACTCATTGAAAAAACTTATCAAGCGTTTTGATCTATCTCTATAGATCTTGATGCTCAATATGTAAGCAGCTTCACCGAGGTATTTCTTAAAAAAAACTCCTTTCAAACACTCCTTTATGCTTTGCAGAATAATTCTACATTATTTCCGATCAACAATATGTCATTCACATATACTTATCAGAAATTTTGTAGTGCTCCCACTCACTTTATTGTAAATACAGGCTTCACAGCAATTCTGTATAAAACTATATGCTTTGATCAACTCATCAAGGCGTATATTCCAACTCCGAGATGCTTGCACAAGTCCATAGATGGATCACTAGAGCTTGCACATTTTGTTAACACCTTTAGGATCGACAAAACCTTCTGGTTGCATCATATACAACTCTTCTTTAATAAATCCATTAAGGAATGCAGTTTTGTTTATCCATTTGCCAGATTTCTTAAAATGCGGCAATTGCTAACATGATTCGGACAGACTTAAGCATAGATACGAGTGAGAAACTCTCATCGTAGTCAACACCTTGAACTTGTCGAAAACCTTTTGCAACAATTCTAGATTTGTAGATAGTAACACTACTATCAACGTCCGTCTTCCTCTTGAAGATCCATTTGATCCAATGGCTCGCCGATCATTTGGGCAAGTCAATCAAAGTCCATACTTTGTTCTCTTACATGGATCCCATCTCAGATTTCATGGCCTCAAGCCATTTTGCGGAATCTGGGCTCACGATCGCTTCTTCATAGTTCGTAGGTTCGTCATGGTCTAGTAACATGACCTCCAGAACAGGATTACCGTACCACTCTGGTGCGGATCTCACTCTGGTTGACCTACGAGGTTCGGTAGTAACTTGATGTGAAGTTACATGATCATCATCATTAGCTTCCTCACTAATTGGTGTAGGAGTCACAGGAACAGATTTACGTGATGAACTACTTTCCAATAAGGGAGCAGTACGATTACCTCATCAAGTTCTACTTTCCTCCCACTCACTTCTTTCGAGAGAAAACTCCTTCTCTAGAAAGGATCCATTCTTAGCAACGAATATCTTGCCTTCAGATCTGCGATAGAAGGTTTACCCAACAGTAACTTTTGGGTATCCTATGAAGACGCACTTTTCCGATTTGGGTTTGAGCTTATCAGATGAAACTTTTTCACATAAGCATCACAACCCCAAACTTTAAGAAACGACACTTAGGTTTCTTGCCAAACCATAGTTCATACGATGTCGTCTCAACGGAT